>JAVSBS010008053.1:29397-51972 GCA_033124195.1 Coracias cyanogaster | reverse complement strand
GCAAAACTAAACTTTAAATGTTACTTAGATCTTTGTGACTCACTGTTGTGCCTGATTAGTGCAATCCACTGCAGTTCTTTGATTTTTTTTTTTTGCTTATCTTCTCTTAGAGAGAAACTCCTAGTAATTCCTAAAGGCAGCATAGAAAATGGAGGCAGCATATCTTTATAAACAGAAGAAAATGCACATTTTAGGGGTACATATATCATCTGATTTTAAGCATTTGATCAAGAAGCGTAAGTTCCATAAATAGCGAGTAGGTGCTCTGAAGAGCACACCTTTTAAGAGCCTCATTAACATAGCCAATTAATACTAAAATTTTATCATTCAAAGGTAAAACTGCTTAATGACCTATGCTCAGCCAACCTATTACATATGTATGCTGAATTTCAGGGGTATTTTGTATGTACTTCACAGGATCTATCTTCTGAGAAAGCAGTGTGGTGGCAATTCTGCAAACTGGAAGAGGAGTAACCTGACAAGAAGGAAGGACGACTGTTAGCAATGAGGGAAGAACACAGTAGAAGAACATAGTTGGGTAAAAGGAAAAGAAAGAAGAAACTCAGATTAGAGAGAGTCACTCTAGCAAGAAGGTTACCACAAGTCAGTGTTTCACTTTGACAAGGGTTTTCTAATAGCATTTCCTTTGGGTTTGATCTCCACGGACTCAATCTAAACCTACTCTCTCTCTGTTTGTGTTTCTGAGTTGGATGAAAGCAAGGACTCAGCAGTGCAGCTGGGTTTACATTAGGAGTGCATATGTGAAGCTGAGGATATCTGGCTTGGAACTTCAAAACACATCAGCCAGTGCTGGTGCATCTTGCCTGCTGTGTCAGTCTTCCTGAGGTTTGATAGAAGAGCAAAATCGAAACAGCAAACGGAAAGAACATTCTGCAGCTTCTAAGAGGTTAAATCTTTATTCCTCCGCCATCCATAAGCTGTAAGGAGCAATAAAGACGTTGCTCTCTATACATTGGGCAGAAAACACATTCACAGAATCACAGAATAGTAGGGGTTGGAAGGGACCTCTGGAGATTACACTTTGTCCAACCCCCCTGCCAAAGCAGGTTCACCTAGAGCAGGTTACACAAGAACATGTCTCCAGAGAAGGAGACTTCACAACCTCTGGACAGCCCGTTCCAGTGCTCCATCACCCTCATGGTAAAGAAGTTTCTCCTCATGTTGAGGTGAAATTTCCTGTGTTTCAGTTTATGCCCGTTGCCTCTCATCCTGTCACTGGGCACCACTGAAAGGAGACTGGTCCTCATCTTCCTGACACCCACCCCTCAGATATTTATAAACATTGATCAGATCCCCTCTCAGCCTTCTCTTCTCCAGGCTACACAGCCCCAGGTCTGTCAGCCTTTCCTCATAAGGGAGATGCTCCAGTCCCTTAATCATCCTCATAGCCTTCCGCTGGACTCTCTCCAGTATTTCCCTGTTCCTCTTGAACTGGGGAGCCCAGAACCAGACACAGTACTCCAGATGTGGCCTCACCAGGGCAGAAAAGAGCGGGAGGAGAACCTCTCTTGAACTGTCGGTCACACTCCTCTTAATGCACCCCAGGATACCATTGGTCGTCTTGGCCACAGGAACACATTGCTGTCTCATGGTTAACCTACTGTTAACCAGGACACCAACAGGACATCAAGGTCCTTCTCCACAGAGCTGCTTTCTAGCAGGTCAACCCCTAAGCTGTACTGATGCATTGCGTTATTCCTTCCCAGGTGCAGGACACTACACTTGTCCTTGTTGAATTTCATCAGGTTCTCCTCTGCCCAACTCTTGAGACTGTCCAGGTCTCCCTGAATGGCAGCACAGCCTTCCAGTGTATCAGCCACTCCTCCCAGATTTGTATCATCAGCAAACTTACTGAGAGTACACTCCATCCCTTCATCCAGGTCATTAATGAAGATGTTGAACAAGACTGGACCTAGCACTGACCCTTGAGGAACACCGCTAGCTACAGGCTTCCAACTAGACTCTTGCACCACTGTTCACAACTCTTTGAGCTCTATAGTTTTAGCCAGTTCTCAATCCATTTCACTGTCCACTCATCTAAGCCATACTTTCCGAGCTTCCCTATAAGGATGTTGTATGAGATAGTATCAAAAGCCTTGCTGAAGTCAAGGTAGAAAACATCCACTGCTCTCCCTTCTTCCAAGTACCTTGTCAGAGGCTTTGGCGTACATGGCATGCTGGTCAGAGAAGAGCCAACATTGTCATTTTGGATAGTGGAGCACTGCTCTTCTGGAGCCAGAAAAAAATCCCCATAATCCAGCCCGTCCTTTGCAGCCTTCTACACCAGCCTGGGGATGAGTGGGCAGCCTGGTATCAGGAGGCATCTGTGCTATGGACATGGCCTGAAATTTTTTTAATGATCAGACATTGTCATCACAATTGTACTCAGACAGACTGATAAGAGTGGGAACACGGACATAGGTATTGAGAAGACTGAAAGGCCTTTGAAAGCTCAACTATCAACATTTTTGTAACCCTTTCACTATTTAAAGACAAACATCTGCATAAAAAATTCCTAGGCTTGAAGTCTCAGGCTGTTAAGTTCTTCAGAGACACATATTTTCCCTGTAGTTCAGAGGTTTGCAGCACAGTTGGAATTCCAACTTTTGGATATTACTACAGTAAAAACATATACACAATGATTTACATAGTGGTATTCTTGCCCGTTTTTCCAAAACAAAGAGAAATTAATATAGTTAACTTGGGTGTATTTGAGAAGAGGGAGGAGAAGTAAGGAATAAAGTGGCATACTGACATATGGTATAAATAACTTATGGGAAACCACCCTGCAAACTGCTGCAAACACAAGCATCATCAATGTCTTACAGTTAATCAGACTCCACACAAGAAATCTGCTTATATGAACAAGAATTTGTAGTACTGAGCTGTAACATAAGTGCTGTTACAGATTTACCCTCTCATTAAAGATTCCTCCTAGGAGTTATCATCACATTCACATGACAAGAAAAAATAACATATGACTTTATCTGGACATTATCCAATAACATATGCAAGAAAAGCAGTAGGATATTAGGTGTGAGAAATGCCTGAGTTAATACCATGCACTGCTCTTTCTGTGAAGAAATGGGGGATTTTTTCATTTGTGCAGAATAATGTAAGATAAACCTGTTGGTATCCAGGACACCTTTCAGAGTATACATTGAGTGGGGCAGAGGATTCAGGATGCAATAATATAGCCCAGAACTGGAATAACAAGGAGAGAAACTTGGAAAAGCAGCTTTGCAAGGTTGAAGAAATAGGTTGGCTTCAGTGAGACCCCCCTTTCCTGTTTGAGTCTACTTTGAGCTCTCACTCCAGGCACAGCACTACGCGTCTCTATGGCATCTTAGCAACAATCACCATCTCTCATTTAGATGCTACTCCAGCCCCAGTGTCCCAGCTCACACTTGTAAGATGAGGAAGAGGATGGCAGGCCTGATGGTTAAATATCAGAGAAACTGCTATTCAGCACAATGGGGAGACCCAAGCTGACTCACCAAGCACAAGTAACCTGGAAATAATTTCTGACCACATAAAAACGTAAAGGGTAGCTCCCTTTAGATCTCATTTTTAGAGATTAAAAAATTTACCTAAAATTTAATTTAGGTATTAAGCTCTAATAACATATTTTACATATTATTTTGCCCAAGCTTCTCTAACCATTGTAGTTTTTCCTCTCTGATGATCTATTTCACAGAATCACAGAATTGCCTAGACTGGAAAAGACCTTCATGATCATTGAGTCCAATCATTAACCTAACACTGACAAGTCCTTGACTAAGTCATATTTCCATACGGTTTTACATCTGTATGTCTTTTAAATACCTCCAGGGATGGGGACTCCACCACTGCCCTGGGCAACCTGTTCCATGCCTGACAACCCTTTCAGTAAAGAAATTCTTCCCAATGTCTGATCTAAACTTCCCTTGGTGCAACTTGTGGCCATGTCCTCTTGTCCTATCACTTGTTATTTGGTTGAACTGAGCAACCCCCACCTCTCTACAGCCTCCTTTCAGGTAGTTGTAGAGAGTGATAAGATCTCCCCTGAGCCTCCTTTTCTCCAGTCTAAACAATCCCAGTTCACTCAGCTTCTCCTTGTAAGACTTGTGCTCTGGGGCCTTCACCAAATTCATTGTCCTTCTCTGATCATACTCTAGTGCTTCAATGTCCTTCTTGTGGTGAGGGGCCCACCACATCCTTTCTGCATTTATTTCATGGTTTTTAATTTGACATATGAGTGTCTCTCTATCAGCTTATCCATCCAATTCAATATAGTCATAAACATATTTAAATATACTCACACCCAGGTTTCCTTCCACTTAATTAAAACATGAATTTTGAACTGCGTCAACTTTGTGCTAAGGCCAAACCTAACTTGACTGTAATAAATGGTCAACACCACAGGTATTTACTTGTCCAATAACAATGGTCTGTAATGAGGACAGAGATGCCATAGAAAAAGCTAGAGTACAACTTATGCAGCATCAGGTAAACAAGCGCTCTTTCCTGCAGCAGCAGTAGTAATGCTCACAGATACTTGTGTGCCCCAGGTATTTTCTGACAAAGACTGAATCTCATTTGTGTTCAGGTATGATCACACTCTTATAATCCATGGGGAGAAGGGTTTGGTAGTTTCTGCATAGCTGTTTCTGAAACTAGCAAGCTTGACTCCCACATAAATGTACCTACTTGTGAAACTGCAGTAGATCAGCCTTAAAGGAAAAAAAAAAAAAAAAAAAAAAAGCAGCATTTACCCTTCAAATGCAAACTGGTAGGAAGATCCCTCCAAAGGCCGACAACTGCATCTTCCTCTGTAAGTTTGAAAGAGGAGAGGCTCCCCCCTATGGTTAAACCATGTAAAACTGTGAGCACCATTACGAGCATGGATTCTTCAGATATAGTCACTTGGTAGATAACACTAGCCAGCACACCACCTTAAGAAAGAGAACTATGAAAACCCTGCTGTTACATATCCAGGGCATCTGGAAACTGGGCCAGAAATCCATATTTTGCTTAGACCAAAATATTATAATGATAATATCATATAATAATAATGGCATTAATCTTCATTTTCAAATAGAAGCTTAACGCTAGCCACAAACTTCCCACACCACCCCTAGAAATTCCTTTACAAATGTTTTGTTATGCTTTTGTAATATTTTAATAGCTAAAATGGCATGCCAGTCAGAGAAGGGCCACCTTTCTGGAATAAATATTAGATAGAGAAAAATAATGAAGATACATTGAATAAAATAACCAAATGCTTTTAACACTGTATGAATCCCATTAAGAATGTAAAGTTTATCAAATGAAGTGTAACACCAGAAACAAACACATCGTTTTATTTGATTCCTACTTATGATTTATTCCTAGCTTTTGTGTTTTGTTTTCTTACACTATAAAGCAAAGATTCTAAAACTACAAACTTTGAATGAATGGACCAAAAGGTTCAGAAACAACACAGTTTTACTTATCTAAAAGAAATAGCATCTGCATCCTGAGCCCAATAATGCCACTTGCCTAAAAAGCATAGGCATGCCAAGAACAGGGGAAAAAAAAATGTTTAAGACAATATTCAGTTGTTCGTTTTTGACTTGAAGCAGATTGTGGTTTTTAAATTTCCTTTATTACAATTACAGCAAGTAAACTCTTTCACCAGACCTCTCTGGGCAGCTCAGTTTACATTCAGGCCTACCAGACCTAAAATGAGTTGTCAGGAGTTCTTGGTTTCCATTGTTTTTATGGTAACAGTATTTATTATGTAAAAAAAAAAAAAAAAAAAAAGTGGCATGGATTGTCTGCTTGAAGGAATAATATTGTTTCCTCTAAATTAATTCACACATTGTTTTGCAACTGAAAGGGACACGGCATCTAAATTTTTTTTTCCCATTTTAAGAGGCTCTAATCTTGGTTTTTCATTTGTTCCATTTCAGTTTCAATACCTGGGAGTACAACAGAATATGTGACTGAGTACGCTAAACAACCTCTTGACTGCTAAAATTTTATTGTGGACACTCAACACCTGCACTAGCACACTTGTCATTAATGGACCTCAGTAAACGTTTATATAACTACCATGAGAGTTTATTAATGGGAACAAAATATTTAGCAGGTAGATCATCTTTTGCAGCAATTAAGCTCTACAATAAAATGCAGCCTGAGATATGCACAGTTCTCTGAGGCATCCTTGATAAGTGAAAAGGGGGGGGTATAAAATCAACCCTGATCATGTGGTAAGAAATCCCTTTTGTCCTACATATCAGTTTTTTTACAGAGACTTTAAACAATTACAGCTTTTATGAAAGACAAAAAGGGCAGCTTTAATTTTCATATAAATATTCAATTCATCTGCAACTAAACTTTATATTTTGAGTTTTGACATACCAACAACTGTTAGGTTTTCTGAGGGTCTGTTCCATCTTCCCCTGAAGCCAGAAGGACAATACGTACTGACTCCCATGCCAACTATGTTGAATCATGACTGGGTGGCTTAAGGGCTGGTCCCGTGTCTTCCCTGGGTGACCAGCACATTTTCTCAAGTGGTCAGCTGGTACTGGATCAAGATCTGGCCCCAGGCTGGCATGTGAAGAGAAAGCTTAGTGAAAGCACCTAACATGCATGTAGTATCAGCTTGCTTTTAACCAGTTTTCATTATGGCAGCCTGTCACTGTCTCAAAAGTTGGTGTGCTTGAGAACTGTGGCCGAGGACTGTAAAACCAGCTAGGACATTTGGACAGAACATCCACAGTCAGGACCGCTGCAAATTTTCAAGTAAACTTGAATAAACCTTGATTATAAGAGAATGATCATTCCCCTCTAGTCACTACTGGTGAGTCTGTAGCTGGAGCATTGGGTCCTGCTCTGGCCTCCCCAGTACAAGAGAGACAAGGACATGTAGGAGAGCATCCAGTGAAGGGCCACAAAGATGATTAAGAGACTGAAGCATCTCTCTTATGAGAAAAGGCTGAAAGAGCTGACTATCCAACCTAGAGAAGAGAAGGCTCAGATATCTTATTGTGTGTAAATACCTGAAGGGAGGGTACAAAGAAGATGGAGACAGGCTCATTTCAGTGGTGTCCAGTAGGAGAACAATGGGCACAAACTGAAACTCAGGAGATTCCCTCTGATCACAAGGAAACTTTTTCTCACTGTAAGGGTGACTGGACACTGACACAGGTTGCCCAGAAAGGTTGTAGAGTCTCCATCTTTGGAGATATTAAAAAAAAAAAAATCTGTCTAGACATGGTCCTGGGCAACTGGCTCTAGGTCACCCTGCTTGAGCAGTGGCAGGGTTAGACCAAGTGACTTCCAGATGTCCCTTCCATCCTGTGGTTCTAGGAGTGGAAATAAAAAAGTAATAGAGACTGAAACACCTGAGAAACCCTCACAATTTCATAGTTTTATGTATATTTATTTACACATGAGCAAATATGTGTTGAGAACCATCACAACAAGAGTGTAGCCTTAAAGAACATAAAAAATAAATCACTAAATCCTTTAGAGGAATAGGCTTTAAAAAGTAATTGCCAGCAGCAGCCAGGGCACCTCATATTTCACATGTAGCATGTAAAACAATTTTGCATACCATCTCCATCCATTTAGACTGCCATTGCTCTGTTAAATTACTTAAAAATGCATTCTTCTTCAAGGCTTGGTATAAGCTAGAATTTTATTAAAATAAAGAAGAAGATAAAAACATAAATCTAGCTAATTGCACTAGTCACTCATATGAAAATATTCACTTACCAGCCTCTTCCTCATCTACTTTGCCATTTCTTTACTTTTCTCCTAAGATACTACATGTCTTTTTTTCATCCTAATTAACAAAGCAATTCTCCCAGATCACTGTACATGAGTGGAGGTTGAAGAAGAGATGGGAGAAGTTACACAGAGCTGTCCTGTGTCACACTCCACAAAGTAACCTAACCTGCTGCATAGAAGCCTTCATATCCAGAAGAAATCTGGTGCAGTATACAAGGCTTTTCAGTCCTTCTTCCATGCCCATGTGGAGGACAAACTAACCCTCAGATTGTAAATCTGAATGAAATCCAGTTTGAACCATAAGTATCATGCATACTATAACAGTTAAGAAGTATCAACATTTTAAGTATTGTAGTCTGGAAATGCCCAAATTTTCTATAACACATCTAATTGACTTATTTTCCACATGATGAGGTAATGGAAACAATACTGGAAGTGCTTGAAGGAAGTTATATATAAAACATGCAAAATGTGTTGGTTTTCTGTTGTGTGTTGTTTCAACCCACACAGTAACCACATGGTGGAACTAACTCAAGGACAAGATGGAGCATCTCCCATTCACACAAATAGTTCCACTAATTCAACAAGGTTGCTTGAGTGAATCTAGATTCATTACACAAGAATCTTTCTACTTCCACAGATTACCTTTATCAAATACTTTGCTGATAATGAACTACAGAAACATGTTTTTCTCTGCATACGTGAGCTTACATACACATATATATGCGTATATGTGCATACACGTTACTGAAATTACACACACTAAATCACAGCAGAGGAAGCGTCCCTTTATTTTTCTTTTAATTGCCAGAGACACTTGGCAACATGCTTCTATTTTTCTCTCCTCGGAGATCTCACAGAGCTTTTAAACCAAGTGAAATCTTGAATATGCACCATATTTAAATAAGAATGAAGGTTAATATACTCTTTGGCAGCAGCAGTGCCTCCAAAGACAAACGTTTTCTCCCATTACCATTTCTGTTGCCGAAAGATGTGCTCTGAGCCTTGCACCCCAGCTGGGAGTCCGCTGAGCCCATTTCAGCCAGGCTGGCAGGGGTCATGCTCCCTGAGGGAGAAGGTCAGCCCCATGGCCTGGGAGAAGGGGGCAGGGGAGCCAGAGGGTGACCCCACACTCCACACATTGTGCTCCGAAGCTGGAAGTCAGCCCTGCTTATGCTGGATCACGCAGCGAACTGGCTCAACACGTCTGACAGCTGGAGGTCACTTCCCATCGTGGGGATCCTTTCATACAGACAAACCTTTTTTCTGCAAGTTTCTATCATTTGAATAGCAACTGTAACAACAAGAATGGCTCACAGTACTGATGAGCACATTTTCAAAGAGCATTGTAAGAAGAGAAAATCATAGGTGCCTTGCCATTAACACAAAACTAAATTGCAAAATATGTGATGATGCTCCTTGTAAATTAAGCCGTGTGTGGCAGTGGAAAGGATATTGTGGAGAAAGAGACGAGGTATCAGCACAACATTTTGAAGTTTGCACTCCACCTCTACTGCTATTGTGTGCTTCCATCATGACCTTGGGTCATCCTGAGCTCACTGTTCTTTCTTTACCTGTCCTTATAATGGAGATACTGATCGCTCAAAAGATAAGTGTTCTTAGGAAAAGGCCATTAAACTTTATGAGATACCCAGCTATGCTGTGAAGGAGTGTCATAAAAATAGCTTTTGAGTCCATAAATAAAAGACGTGAGAGAAGCTTACCCTACAAGGTCTATAGCTTACAGTTATACCTTGATTTTTTTGTTTGTTTTTTAATTAAATAATAATGAAGCTAGCAGCCCTATTATTGGTATTGTAAGAAATAAATTGGTGGGTAGAGCTGTTTCCAGTCTTTAGAATTATTTAACATTTTTATTGTCCCACCAGGGAACTTAATGGTATCTTTCAGAAATTATTTATACACTACTAGTCAAAGAAAGTATCAAAAAAAGACATTCATTGGTGTGTTCCTTTTACTGCTCTTTTCACATAGTGAACAGAAATAACCATAAATCAGAGAGAGATTTATAGTGTGTAGAAATTATCTAGTCATTTTGCTTACGCAGAATTTTATTTTTAAAGTGTTCACTTACAATTTAATAAGACGTTGAAATCACATTCCACAAATCATACTGTCTACAGTAACAGAGAAAGGTGATGTGTTGAACACCCAAGAGACTGAGAGCAAACGAGTGTTGTGTAACCCTTCACAATATGCCAGATGTCCAAGCGCCAGATGTGCCAGTACAGTTTCTCCATACAGACTAGCCCAGTACTGCCAGCTTCTTGACAAACATCAAGCACCATTTGTGCTACCACTAAAGAAAAGTCTAGGAAGAAGGAAACAAACATATGCACTCCAAGCACATGCCTGAGAGCCAACAGATAAAATCTCAGCTATGGGAAAAACAGCTGGAAGCCTTATTATTACATTTAGCAGGGACAGCATCATATTCTGTGCCACAGTAGGCATACACTGCATTCACCAAAGTTGCTCCTGCACTTGTGAACATCCTGAAGCAGCATTAGATAGCTGGTTGCAGCAGGCCTAGCATTCAAACAGTTGCTGATCTGTACTGTGAAAATCTGCAGGGCTGACAGGTACCTGGTGTACAAGTATGTTGCTATTTCTCATTCCTACTCCAGTTAGCTCTAGGCCTTCTTAGCCTTTAACTCCCAATGTACACCCAACTTTGGTGAGGAAAAAAGACCCTGTAGCAAACGGCGCTGGCGCCCGGACCGCGACAGACCCTTAGATTACTCTTTCCCCTTCTTCCCCTTTCTCATTCTCCCTTAAGAGCCAACACCTCCACGGCCATCGAGTATGTGTTAGGTCAGAATTTCCAGTGAGTAGACTGTTTAAGTTCTGTACTGCGGCAGGGATCTGGGTTAAATACAGTAGGACCGTAAATCCTTATATACTCCGTTTGAGGCTCTGAAAGGCAGTCATCTACTATGCTGGTACAGAGCCCAGAATAATGTACTTTTCAAGTACAATATAATATACTGCATTATATGTTATTATTTTTATACCACTATGAATAATAAAATGAAACACTAAAAGCAAAAAATTACATTTAGGTCTACCTACTACTACTAGATCTGTGTCACTGACAGTGATTACAAAGTAAAAAGGGGCAGTAAATTCCATTCATTCTCTCAGTAGCTATATTAAATGATATTATATAAAACATAGATGATGTGGCAAGAGGAAATCAGTGTCCAGTGTCTGTTTTCCCCAAAGTCTTGGCAGTCACTGAAATAAAAAAAAAAAATTACAAAAAAAAGATTACCCTTTGCAACTAGGATGGATCACCTGTGTGCAAATAGTGGCTCTGGTGCATAGAAACAGTCAGGAAATTTGGATAGAGTTTTTAATCTGAATCTCCTTCACCTGAAGTGACTATCATAAGGACAAGCTATTTTGGAGATGAATCTTGGGGTTGTTTTCACATTCTAGGGAATGTGAATAGGGAATGTGAATGCCTTGGAATACTCTTCCTCTTTTTTTTTTTTTAATCCCTGAAAATTTTAATGGGATGGGAAATTTTTTTCCTGTCCAGCTCTCATGGTGAGTGGCTGGCAAATGATAGCAAGACAGAGAATGCAAACAGCTGGATTTGATCACTGCACTTAGCAGATCTGTGAAACACGGTTGTGGATGCACTAGATACTTTAAGCACCAGTAATGAGAATTCCTCCAGACTCCAGGAAAGACATCTGGCATGAACAGAGTTATGAGACTATCATGGAACATGGCACATCACACACCCTATTAACAGAGAGATGAATTAATCACACTGCAATTAACATCGATGTGTAATGATCTGTGCTTCCCTGTCTTTAGAGATAAATATTCAGATACAAGACAACACAACAGATCCCTGAACTGTCCTACTGAGATACTGATACTTGACAAAAAATAAAACCTAAGGCATTTTCACACTTTTCTGAAAATGTAAGTATGTGTTTCCACAGTAAAGCTATTTTTAGAAGCATTTCCTAACACTTCACTAGCAGCACAGTTCACATCTTCAGAAAGACATGGAGATTCAACCTCAAAAGAAATGCATTTCTACCATCCAGTCATCTTGCCTTCCAAAATCTTTTGAGCATAATTTGTATGTGTCCCATCACATTACTGAAGTTAATGGTTAGGATAAGTGTTTTTACATTATCATGTAATTGAACAATATTTTCAAAGTCATATTTTATTATTTTTTCCCAAAGTTTCCAGTTTGAATGAAAGATCAAGAAGTGGATGAAACTTAAGAAATAAACATATAACAAATCTTTGCAATGGTCAGCTTTGCTAGCATACACACATAAATTGAGTTTCTATAGACATGGGAAAAGTTATGTTAGCTGAAGGGCTTTTGTAAGCTTACTTAAGGTGTTTTTATTATCAATTAGGATCCAACAAAATTATGTACTTTAAAATCAAAAAGAATACTTACCTGTTTTTTTCATGTAGCTTATTACTAAGTTAAGGGGGTTGGTCTAGGTTACCTTCAAAAATTCCTTCCAACCTGAACTGTCCTACGATCCTATGAACTGACTTCTCTAACTGTAAAGCCTCTGAAATGAATTAACTACTAGTAATTTGACTACTTTGATTATATGAAATAAAAACAAAAAAAAAGCAGCAGAGTGATTTCAACAGCACCATAATGTAACACTAGCCCTACAGAAGTCTTCAATGCCGCAGTTCCCAGATAACTGGGCAAATCACCGAAGCAGCAGGAGCTCAGTGTGCTGATGGTGAGCTCCACAAGGATTATTACAACAGCCTTTTCACAGCCACCCCTTCTGCCACAGTGAAAGGCCACACAGTGATCCCAATTTTTTTCTTAAAAAAAACCCCAGTATAATTGGAGCAGGAGTGGAAACCCATTTCTGAATTGAAAAATGTGTGATCAGGATAGATTAGCACAAGTCTGGAGGACCCAAAGTGACTTTCAGAACATATTTCTTAATGTAGGCAGGATATTATATGGTTGGACTAGACAGGTCTGTTTTCACTTAAAGGTGGAAAATTAATGTTTAAGAATAGGAATTAATAAAACTAATTTAACAATAACCACAAAAACTTTACATTGAATGAGAAAAGGCTTTATAATTATGAAATATTTCTCTGTTTAAATAAACCAAGTCTATATAAAGAAGCTTAATAGGGACTGAAGCTAAAATGCAGTAATTTTTTGTCTGCAAGTGTTACAGTAGAAAGTTTTCTGAAGAGGCTTTCCTGTACATGGCAATGAAAAAGCAGGAGAGTCATGTTTCAGCCAGGGAGGCTTCTTCCAGATTCTTTATGGGAGCTTATCTTAGAGTTTCTCTCCTACACTCAGTTAAAATGTAAGGTGCAAAGAAACTTAAAAGTTGTTAACCATCACATCAGCCCTCGTTTGATCCTTGTGTAATAAAGCAACATGATGCTATAATTACAGCAAGTTTTGTTAAACTAAACAATAGTTGAATAAAACAAACAGGACACAAAACAAGCAGGCACAGAGACTCTATTGAACCATTGTCTTGCACAATTTACGCTCTTTTCTCATCCCCACCACGGCTTCTATACTTTGCATCTCTACCTTATCTGAAACATATTTTGCTTTCCTGCTCCTTTGTCCCTTCTTTTGCTAGGTAAGGAGAATGAGGAAAACAAAATAAAACAACAAAACAAACAAAGCAAAAAAAGTGAGCGTTAGGAGGATATAACAGGGGTATGCTGGAGATTTGGGGATACAGAACGATCTTTTTGACAAATTTGCTCATAATAGATGAAAGTTGCAGTTCAAATGAATTACGGAGGTCATTTCCTCATAAACACAGTTTATTTTCCACATCTCACATGAATCTACTATGTATTATTTAAGGAGAAGTATTTTTATCATGTTTATCTGTGCATAGTAACAAATTACATCTGATGTTTTGCATTCAACTCTTCACTTTAAACATCATTTTTGTGTGACTTTAGAGGACATATGTACATCACAGGAAATAATTAGCCAATTCACCGCACTGCAGAGAATGAGATGCTAAAAGTATGTGTCTGCTACACTGCCCTGGGTATGAAGCTTGCAAGACCTCCCACTCTCTTAATTACTGGGGAGTACCTGCCTAAAGCAGTAAGCATACCTCAGAAAGAGATCTGATTATATGCTTAATATATTAACGACTTAAGAATACGATGAACTCACATCTAAAAGTTCCAGCCAGAATAGAAGGACCATTTTGCTGAATCTTAAGAAATACATGTAAAGAGCAATCTCCCTGCTCCACACTGTAACATCATGCACATGCATTACAGTTAAAAATATAATAAACACAATAGGAAAAATGAAAATAAGTTTAATTCTCCTAAACAGATCAAGATATCTTTATTAGTGCAAGGTGTCAGTGACCACCCTCTACCCCCAACACACTACACATACTTCATTTTCTTCCTTCCTTGGAGTTGGATGAACGGTGATTCTGTATTTATTTTTTTAACATTATTTCAAATACCCTATTTAGTGCCTGCATTACAAAAGCTAAGCATCTGTATCTCCACTCTCTTCACAAATGCAGCCAGTGTTCATATATGAAAGACTGCAGTCCTTTAAAATTCACATTTCAAGGCAAGCTTTTGGCATATGAATGTAAATAACCTAACAGAAATTTGAAAGGAAAAATGTTTTACATAATAGCAGCTCAGAAAAGAAGGACTGTATCTCTGATCATGAAATTTAAAATAGGTATCTGGCAGTCTTGACTTGGGATCCCATCTATAATATTCCCTAGTTTGCTGACACTGTATACACTTATTTCTCACATATTTCTTACACCTGTTCTGAGTACTTAAATGTTTATCTGCAAAGGAAGATTACCAACTCCGTTAAGTTCCTAATTATCCTTCCACAGATGAACTATATGCTGAGACCAGACTCTAGACTTCAACAGAGAAACACTTGTTAGGCTCTAGAAAGATCATAGTATTGAAGCACTTTCCTCCTAGCATTTCACTGAGAGGTGGAAGACATACCTATTATAGATCGCTGTAACAGCCCAGAAGTACTTCCTCTAAAAAAAAAAAAAAAAGCACAAAAGGATTCCATTACAAATGAAAGCCTATTGAGCTATCTTTTATAGCTTTCATTGCTTACATGAGCAATGACTAAAACTGAATGGTAGCTGATATCTGAGGGACCTCTTGCAATACTCAAATACCTCCACACCTTTTAAAAATGCACATACTTATGACTGTTAATATGAAACAGCAATCATGGGATCAGGCATATCCTGAACAGACAATGGTAAAACGTAATTGTAGTCATTGCTGAAAAAGCCCAAACAACTGAAGAAAGCTCAAATAGAGCTCAAAGGATACAAGCCAGGATGAAACTGGATTTTCTGAGAAGGAAAAGTTTGTGGTCAATGCATATGATTTGCAGTCGGGAAATCTGACTCTTATTTGCAGATCTGCCACAGGCTCCTTGTCTCTCTCAAAAATGCCTTTCCAAAGCTGTAAATGCAGAAACAAGTTAGAAAAAAATAATAATAAGATTATAACAAATACTTTTTTTTAAAGGGTTAGTCTAAAGTCTTTGGTACTTCCCATACCGCTGTGGAAGCTTAGCTAAAGTAGTTCCCTGGCAGTCTTGGCTTTCTGTGTTACTTTTGCCTAATGTCTGAACTTGATGGCTTTGTGCCACAAACCTCTACACATCTAGCAGGTACCCCAAAAACACAGACATCAGGAGTGTGAAAATATGCAGATGGATCCACGGAGAAAAAGCTAACAATGGCAGTAGGTGCTTGAAATTGTAAGTAAAGTTGCTCATTTCTCAGTGTCACTAAGGTTGGATGTAATCTGGTTTTAAACATCTGTGTAGAAAATCAGGCATAGCAGTGACTCCAGACTATTTGCCACAACTCAGGTCTGAGACTAGCTACTGTAGGAAAGACTGCTCTCCAATTTTGACCAGGAACCTGTTTCAGGCTTGGTTTTTCTAAATTAAAACTTTCTTTAAACTAATATTTTAGCAAGTTATAGTTTCACCAGTAGGCATTTAGCACTGAAATACGTCTCTTTGACAAAGTCCCAGCTGCCAACAGGTATGAGGTGAGAGCTGAACTCGTGGAGAGGGAAGGCTATCTACAAACCAAATTTGTTCTGAATTTTAAAGTACTAAATGGGTTAGCACATGCTTGTGTGAACCTGCATCTTGTGAAGAAAATACAAAATGTTTAATGCCAAATGTGATGTCAAACTCGCACTGTGGAAGTAAATCTCCTAAAGCTTTCACTCATCTGCTAGATGACCTCTTATCCAGTTAATTGTAGAAATCTTTCTAATTTTCAAAGCAGTGCTGGAAGCTATTAGCTTTCATTTCTTGAGCCTTTAAAAACTAAACTTTGCTGAAACTCTAATGGAATCATTTGCAGTTATGACAAATAGTATCTTCCTGTAATCTACTGAATCTTCTTTCTCTTTTTTTTGGCTGAGCTGAGAGTGTTGTTTGGAAGATTATTCTTTTCAGTGTTTCCACTATGCACCAGTAAGAGTTGCCAAAGAGAGAAACACAAAGAAAGAGAAAGATAATTCTCGTCCTCTCCAGCTCCCCAGCTGTCAGGACAATAAGTTTAGGATTACAGGGGCAAGTACTGTATCTTACTCGAGGACAAAAGTTGCTTTCGTAAGCACTTCAGAAAAAAATTCTGTGAATAAATGCATTCAACAGCATTTATGAGCTTGAGTTTCAGTAAAATTAATTAATAAATATTCTCCATTTTAGAGATCAAACAATCACAGAGAAAATGTCAGTCCTGCCTGTACTAAAATGAAATATGCACAAGTAATCCTTGATTTTTCAGAACTGTATTTCAATGAGCTGTTCAGCTTCACTGTAAGGCCAGTGCACAGATATGAGCAAAACAGTGCTTGTCCAAAGATAAACATGAAGAGTCTGTGGTGTTATAGTTTATTAGGATTTGAAAATTAGGTAGAATAAACATCTTGTGGTGAGTTAGATATGCCAGCTGGGCAACATTCCTCTGGCCAAGAAAACACAATCAAAAGTAAAAATTATGGAAAGTGGTCAATTTTCCTCCAAAAAAAGGCATTAATATCTGCAGAACACTGTGCTTAGTGAGAACAACAAAAAAAAAAGTTGCTGTAATGCCAAAATTTCCAATGTTGTCTTCTGTCACATGGACTGTTCTTATTCAGAGTGTGCACTGCTCTGAAATGATCTAATTAAAGAAAGAATGATAACAGTCCCATAAAACTCTAAAGAAAAGGGTTAGGAGAAAAGAAAAGAAAATATTTTATCTTCTGTGAAAGTCTTCAATAATGACAAATTAAAGGTATGTGCCACTGAAACAGCCATTATGTTCAATTTTAGCCTAAATTCTTCCACAACAGGAAGTGTTGCCCATATATCCTTGGTAGAATTTCAGATGCCAACTTTGTAGCGGGGCCTAGCTGTCTCCCAGTGACAGGAACAAGAGTTTTATCATTCACTTTGATGGAATCAGAAACCAAGAACTAGGCAAAATCAGACACGGTTGAAAGACATCTTATCTGTCAAGTTTTGATGTCTGGATTCAGGCCTTCAGCTTAGCTGAAATCCTAGTGACTTGAGGGGCATGTGTGTCAACTAAATGTTTCTTGCTTAGTATTGCTTTTATTCCAAAGCACTCAAACTCACAGATGTTAAAAATTTCTAAAATTTCATACACTTTGTGTTCATCTGAATTCTTTCTTGTGGAAGATCCTAGACACATTATTTAATATTTTTGTGTTTGCTTTGTGGGAAATATAGACATAAAATGGAAAGGAAAAAAAAAACAACAAACATCTGTGCCTCACCTGAGGCTTTACATGTTATGTACAGATTTCCTGAGCCAATAGCTTTGTTTCCTCATTGTAAATGAAACACCAGTGGTTATTTAGTCAAATAACTTTTTTTTGCTGGGTTTTTTTTTTTTTTTTTGCCTTTTTTTTTTTTTTTTTTTACTTCCATTTCTTAATCACTGTACATCTAGCTGCTTTAGCTAAACTGGAATGCTACTCCAAATGGCTAGGATATACTTTTGGTCCCAAAGCCTACTCCATGTCATAATGGAGTAAATGGAAATCTTAACAGATACTACAGTGGCAGCTGAATGGAGCCTGTGATATGCACAGTAATGGCTTTATTTAAGTAGCGCCAAGGACAATTAATCATATGTTTCAGATTTGGTTATTTTTAGATTATTCATAACATTGCATTATTTTGAAAGCATACTCACAATAAGATACAGTAAGAAACCAGAGAAATTACAGTTCCATAGTAAAAGCATGTATATGGGATCAGTTCCTTCCTCTACCACAGACTGTCAGTGTGGCATTAGGCAACTTGCTTTAGTCCAGTGTCACAGTCTATACCTTGTGCAAATATAAGGGGTGAGGAAACGTTTCAGTGGAGATACAGCAATGAAAGCCCCTGAGGATCCATCCAACTGATACTCTGCAGACACTATTACAATATTCATGTGTTTTTTGCATTAGAAAAAGATAAACCTATATGCAAAAAATAAAAGTACAGAACTTAACTTCAGCAACACACTGTGCTGTAGTAACCTCCAAGCATCCACTGGCATGATGGGAAATCATCAATATGAATCACTCATGAATAATTTTATATTTCATTAATCTCCACATATTAATGTATACTTAATAGCTGGAAATGAATACTGCCAGCTATATAAGTTGCCAGCAAGTAGTACAATCAGAAACTGAAATAAAGGGAAACATCCAGCAAAAGTACTGAAGAAGAGAGGGAGGTACGGTACAACAGTTACTATCATTGGCACCATCTGTAAAACACCAGTCTTTTAATAGTGTGGTAAGAATAAAATATCAGGAGCAGCAAATGAAAATCAGTTTGGATGAACACTGTGTTATTCCGTTTGAAGAAAAAAGATACGGATTTTAAAGTGGGGACCCTTGTTATTGGGTAAGGATAGTGCCATAACTCTAAGTTTTCAGTTACTCTGCCCTTCCAGGAGGAAAGCAGTAAGAGAAAAATGCATAAGTGCAGCTGATTCTCCATAAAAGTACATGAAAAACACAGCAAGAAGTCCTTGGTCTAGCAACTCTTTCACAATCTCCCAGAAAGCAGAGGGTGCAAACTGCAAAAGCTGTTCAATACTCAGATATAAGGAGAAAGAAGGGAAAGCAGAATGCCTTTCTGTTATCCTGTAGTCAATAAGCAGGGTAAGCAATTTTCTTTAAGACTTAAGTGGAATTTACAGTAGCATAAGCCTTCCCTTGTGAGCCCAGTCCTTCAATCCACTAAAACATCACTGCAGTTTAGCCCTATTGGCATTTTCAGTTGAGAAACCAATCACTGAAGCACTTAACTGAGTTGAGGTTTTTCTCAAAGGAAAGAATTTCAAACTGAAAGATGTTTCAAGTTCAAAGAAAAATGAGAAGCACTTGATTTGTCTACTTAGAAGTACTTTTGGAACTATACAAACTGATTCCCCAGAGAACAAGCCTGTAACTACTTAGATGTCCTGAAGATGTCTGAGGCCTCTGCCCCTCTGAGAACAGCACAGACAATACCAAACCTATGCCTATCCTTCTTGCTACCATTTGTGAAGTCAGATTTGAGATTTGGAGCTGGTTTTAGTCATTCTTAAAATATATTTCTATGCCCTGCTATGCTATCTTAACTCACAATTTTCACTCTCAAATACATTTTTTCGTGTGAGGGGGTGAATAATAAAAGCTGAAGATTTTTTTAATATTTGACACGTGGAAGAAGCTGAAATGCCATCCTGCTTTATTACGTTTTTTAAACAAGGCAGACACTAGAGCTTATAATGGTTATAAACTGTTTTATTTAAAATTACTCCATGCAGGTTATAGTTTTTCAACAAGAAATACACATACATGTATCAATTAAATATGTATTGTCATTCTGGAGTATTTTACGTATTTATAAGCCTCAGTAGCTCTCTGCTTTCTCTGCCTGTGGCCACAGTTTTCAAACCATCTGCAAATTTCCCCTTTTAATGACTTGTCAGTGCCTGCCCACTTGTTCAGAAATAAGCAGAACAGGCTCCTAGGTCAACTACTAACAATGGCAACTTCTGTTTTCTACAGTTCTCAACCCTATCTTGCATTACAAAAATACAATGGTGATTTTAGATACTCAAACCTTCTTACTTGCCAAAGCAGAATTAAAGAAAGCAACATGCTGTCAGCGTATTTTGTCCCTTTAAGTTCAGTGATTCAACCGCTTTCAGGAAATTCCCCAAAGTGATGAGCTTAAAGACACGGGTTTTATTCTCATTTCTCCCTTACAGATTAGTGGAGCAGAGACGTTATTCATGTTAGTAAATTCATTTTCATTTTAAGAGCAAACAGGGTTTTCTCGGAAGGGCATTGTGTTTTGTCAGCAATTAAAAGGCTAGTTACTGAGGATAATTTCTCAGTGATTTAGTTTTGTCCCTTCCATGCCCCTCCATGCAGGCAGGCACACAGGTTAACCTCAGCCCCTCTATCTCCATGCTGCTGTCCCAGGCAGGGAAGGGATCCCTGTGCAGAGCCTGCTCTGCTGCATGGGCAGGAGTGGGCAGCAGCCAAGCAGCAAAGGGCCAAAAGGATGCAGGAGCAGAGGTGTGGGTCCTCTCTTCTCTGCTCAGTGTATTCTCCTCACAAACCCGGTAGAAATGAATCCCCTTAAAGGGCTACACCTTTCTGCCAAGCCTGGTTGAAGCAGGCCATCAGGTTTTGGTGTTATCCCAGGGAAAGTGGCAAAGAGCATGATCAGGCACACAATGTTTAACAAGGAAACCAGACTAAAAACATCTTCTGATACTCCCAAGAATGAAAGGGGCGAAACAGAAAAATGACAGAAGGCCAAGCCCTTGACTTGGCTTTGGCAAGCACAAAGACCTGAGTCCTCATTTATATGGAAGCACAAGGAATGCAACTTGGGTTGAAGTTAGCAGCAAATCCTAGCAAAGCTGATGGCTCTCTGGTACTTCACAACCTGCTCAGAAACTTCAGCTACTGCAGTGGTATCAACAAAGCATTCTGCAAAACTCCTCTTTCCATCCTTATGCTTTTTTTCCAGAACATGAGAAAAATGAATAAATGAATAAAAAGCTCTCTGACCTAAAGGAGAACACTGACGCTGTCATGGAGCAAGTAGGTACCACACATTACATTTCGGTTCCTGAACATCTATCACTTAGTTTTGGTGCGAAATGGGACACACTCACTAGCAAGCTTCCTCCTTTGAAAACATCACTGTGGCTGATGACAAAGTTGGAGAAGATAAACATCACAAAACACTGTTAGGGGAACTGTAGAGGATACATATTAACTTTGATGTAAGCCTTTTATGGCATACATAAAAATAAATGATCTTAGAAGTTAATACCAATCACTGAGCACATATATGAAATCACAGGACCCATCAGTGAGTTATAGATCAGCATCTGAATAACAGGACCCATGTGCTACAGCTTTGGATAAATCACATTTACATAATCTGGTTGTGCATCTCTACACATCTCTGCAAAGCATCATTTCATTATCAGGACTGTTTCCCCCCGTGAAATATAAATCTTGCAGTAGAGGCCCACTGAGATGCAGGGCTGAGTGCAATGTGACTCCACCACACTAATTAACAAACAGACAGGCTCAATCTCAAAGTAAATGTCGATCTTTGTGATTAGAGAAATTGCTGCACTGGCATTTTCTTTACTACCTAAAGAAAGCAACTTCAGAGTCATTATTTTCTTTAAATGCCAAACTACAGTGCACTCTCTGGGCCTAGGCTACTATTCAAGTTTGTCCGCCTTCTCATTTGCTCTATTATTACTCTGATTTTCTCCTTTTTAAAAGAAAAATATTATAGGGTAACATTATAGTAGGTGTATATCTATATAGGCATACAACATTACCAAGATGTATAATTTAACACAACTTATTGAAAATAATAAAATTAAACATAAGACAAATTAAGACATCAAGGCATAAGAGACTAGAAAGCAATCATAATGCAACAAAAGCAGACTTGGGAAGGAGAATACAATAAGCTAGAGCTCTCTCTAGCTCATGTCAGGGAAAAGACATGGCCTAGTACATGAAGTAAACCACTGTTATTATCCATTCCATGAGTGATTTATAAAGATAATTTTCTTACAGTTCAAAGAATGGAAGCACACAGTTTTGAAACCATCAGCTTGCTTTTCCCCCCCCCTACTGTTTGAAAGTATTTTTCACAAAAATTTTATTACCAAACCTTTCAAACAAAGCAGCTGCAACCTGAGATGCTTGCTGAGATGCTCTTCCCAGGATGGCAAGAATCAAGGCCAGCACGATCTGTTTCATTGCTGTAGGTAGGTATGTCAGGACCCACTGCCTCCAGTTCCCCTCTGAGGTGCTTTCCACACCAGTTCCATCACCACATGTGTGGCAGGATCCCCACTTCCATCAAGTTCAGTGGGTCAGGCATAGAAGCCATTACTTAGCATTGGTGCAAATTACTTGTGATAAATAGAAAAGTGGCCTTTGGTTTGCCTGTAGCTATTAGGATTACAGATACCAATTCTCTTCCTCACACAGAGATTTCCAGGCAAGCCAAACATGTAGGCATGGAGGAAGGTGCTGTGTGCTCCCCCTGGCCTGCATCACCAGCACTACAGGTACATAGAACTATTTCAAATGCATTTGTCTAATCAGGAGTGGACGAACATCTTATGGGATGTGCCTTTGATTCAGTGCCTTGTATAAAGATGCTTTAAG
>JAVSBS010008053.1:0-29387 GCA_033124195.1 Coracias cyanogaster | reverse complement strand
ACTGACTTATAGGTATTTGTTCCAAATATAGTACCAAACAGAGTTTGTCCCTCCTAAAGATTTGCTCTATTCTTGTTTTAAAGCCAAACTATTCTTCATGTATAGTTTAAGTTTAATACCAAAAAGGGAAACTAAAAGCAGAATAGGACCATTTTTACTGATCAGATATTGGTTTTTAAGGCTTCAGACCAGTCTAGCATTTGCATGCTTCCCTGGTTGGTAAATAGCAGTGGAAAGAAATCTCTACAAAAGCTTTTCTCCAAAACTCCTGTGCTGTATTTCCTCTTCCATGTTGAGATTTGCTCCCACCCTAGGCCAACCATAATCCCACCCTCTTATCTTTCTTTACTGTTTATGAATGTCAGCATCCGTCAGCCATGAAATATTTATTCACTCAAATGACTCTTTAAATTGTGCTTCAGCTGACAGACTTTTCAGGCTTCAGCTGACAGATGGTCTTTGAATCTCTCTCTTAAAAAGCTTACATTTGGGTTACATTGCATTCTCTGGGTAAGGATCTGTATCTTCTCAACTTTTTGCTAAGAAAAGAGAAAGAGCTCAGCAGACGAGCTCTTATTTCACAATGATAAAATTGGTTACATGTAGATACACATTGTATATCATTATGCAATGATAAACTCGGTTACACATATGACCAAAAAATGTTGGTCATAACATGCTAGATAAAGTAGCAGCAGCTCTAATTAGAGGAGTGATTATTCACTCAAAATCTACTTGACTAACTAGAAAGAGAAACTTTTTAGACAGGATGTGCATGACAGTGTCAGGATATCTTCCATCTCAGTTCTTGCTTGGTTTTATCCAGCCAGAAATAAGTTTGTTCCTGAAGTAAGCATACTCCCTTCCCCTCTACTCCCAAAACATTGAGATGATATCCAGTTTGTGGGCAAAAGAAATAAGCACTTTCATTCTAATTAACTGGTATTACCATGTCTTGAAGGCTTCTCTTGTCAAAACATGTGTAACTTGTGGTAGTTTGCTATTAGTAATGATGTTAACAATGACCTGTCAAATTAACTAAAAACAAGTGAATCGGGATTGCTTGCGATACAGATGGAAAGCCTGATGGGAATGTCAAAACTAACAGAATAGTGTCAACTCTGGTGGTCTTCTAGGATTATATACAACATACTTTGAAAGGTCAGAAACAGTTAATCAGCTTAACACAGAAGAGTTGACCAGAATCATCACTTCAGAAAGATTTCTAAACAATACACATGCCTTGGTTTCTAAAAAAAAAGTACGAAAAATCTCTTTGCTGCATTCTGACATTTTCTGTTATAATCATATGTTCCTCACTGCAGACCTGTCTAGGCATAAAAATATATCTGGAGTGTAGAAGGACCAGGATTCATTCACCACCATACAATGACAACTGTTTTATGTTCCTTTATTGAACGAATAAAAGATTTTCATTACAAAAATATTCCTTGATCCTGGGTTTTTCTTTAGGAATTAAAGAGTATTCCACTATGCATTGTCACTGAAAGGCAAATAAAATCTCCACTGAGAAAAACATCCCATTGCAGGTTTAGGAGCATACACAAAAAATTCTGAATTTAAATCTCTAACCGTTTTGAAAGTAAAGCCACTAATCTCCTGCCTAAAAGGAATGCCTCTCTTTGTCTATACTTGTTTCAAATACAGATATATAACACCTCCCCCCCACCAAAAAAAAAAAGTATGTACATTAAAATCTACATCACGGAAAGGGGTTACACATTTTCTACAGAAATGTAACACTTCAAAATATGTAGATTTTAATTAGGTATTTTCTTAAAACCGAGTTTCATATTAAAATATATTGGCATGTCACTATCAACAGTGCTACAAACTGGCAGGATTCTAATAAGAGATTTATTACTAAATTAAGTTTATCTCCATTTTCAATACATGCAATAGATTTAAAAGGACATATCTTGGACTATATGGACTTCATATAAGCACCCCAAAACATTCCAGTTTTCACTGTCTTGGAAATAGAAAATTGGGATGAAGTTTGTCTAAGACCTGCCTCTAGGTCACAAAAGGAGAATTCAAAATAAAGAGACAGAGTTAGTTGCTAAGAGACCATAGCTACTGAGCACATGCTGTTATCTAATGGCATGCAATGAAGGCTTTCCAGTGAGAGAATGTGTAATATATCTCTATGCACCAATAACGCCTGTCATTTACTGGAGGTAAAATACCATAATAATAGTAGTAGAGGAGGCCCCTCATTATAAGTTAGTGTACAAGTGTCTAAAAAAAGTTTTGAGGACTAAAACTGCTTGAATTTATTAATTCTCCATATGCCTTTAAATTACATAAGGAAACTTGTAACTGATAATTCACATCACTGTTACTAATTTGCTGATATTATTCCTTATCTTATGATCAGCAATATGAACTTACACAACATTGAAGCATGCAGAAGAAAGCAGCCAATATCAGGTTGATAATTCCAGAACTAAAAGGGTTGTATGTGATTTTTGAATGGTAGAATACCACTCTTGTCTACAAGCTTGTAACTGACAGGGTCCTTGTTAGCAAAAGCCAGCTTTGGGCTTCACATGTGTTCACTTAATGTTGGAAGCATCAGAAAGGCAAGCTATTTCAACATTTACCAGATTCAATTACAAAACCCAAGAAAATAAAAAATAACTTTCCATTTAGAGCTTTATTTTCCATATTTATTCTACTCATTGCTCTTAAAAGCTTCACCAAACTGCTGCAAGTACCTCAGGAGAATGGGTGGCACTGCTTCTGCAGCTCCTTTGCTCTAAAATGTTTCAGATGCATTTTTCCCTAGAGTGTTCCCTGTCTCTCTTCTCCTACCTTTCCTCTCCCTACTGCCCAAAAGTTTAATCTGCCTGAACATGCAGAAGAGCAAGCAGTCCAGAAGCTGTGAGCAGTAACCAGCCATCCTAAACAAAGCCATTCCTGCTCAACCATGAGTGTCTGCAACTAGATTCATCATCCTTTGAAAGTATTTCTTTATCCTCTGGCTATAAAAGGCCACTACATGACTAGCTGAAACCAGTCACCAAAGCTGTACATGGCTACAATTTGGTAAAATTAATTGCACTCCTACTGTCATAATCATAGACTAATTTGGGTTGGAAGGGACGTTTAAAGGTCGTCTAATCCAATCGCTCTGCAATGAGCAGGGATATGTTCCATGTTGCTCAGAGCCCTTCTGGCCTGATCTTGAATGTTTCTAGGGACGGGGCATCTACCACCTCTCTGGGCAACCCCTGCCAGTGTATCTAGTCTGAATCTACCCTCCTTTAGTTTAAAATCATTACCCCTTATCCTATCAAATCTGGATCAGGTAACACAAGGGATTACCCAGATACAGTACACAGACGTACACCCTGCTACTCAAATCTGTTCATGAAATGTATACACCTTAACTCCAGCAAAAACAAGTAATAAAACCAAAACTATGCTACTTCCACTGTTCTCCCATGCAACATCACACTAAAAAGGTAACTTTAAAAAGTTCTCTTGAACACTGCCTTTGCAGAGAGTCTCTTTGCAGCACTGCTCTACCCCATGCCAGCATCTTTTTCCAGAACAGAGTGGTCAGAATGGGAGTCAAGCTCCTATTCCTGGGTATTAGCTGATGTGAATGATGATGCTCCCCTGAAGCTGTGAATCTGTTGTATGTTATTTATCCACAGAGCTACAATGGATATTTGCTTCTTAGCAAAATTATTGAGTTAATAAAGCATAATTGTTGCTTTGCAGCTATTGTGGTCAGTCATATTCAGCTGTCATGAGCTTACACTCTATTCTCATGCCAAAATTGTAAGAGGAACAAAACATTGCAACATTCTTCTCTTAATGCATGTATTTAATTACTGATAAAAAGAATGAGAGTTACAGATGTGAACCAAAGTAAACTTCTGTGTATTCACCCAAATTAGATGATGTTTTTCCCCCTATGAATTCTTGAATGCTTTAATTGCAAGATTTCCTTTGAATGTTCAGAAATAGAAAACCCAACATTTCAACCTGTTCAATTCTGAATCTTTTGCCCACCCAAAGTCTTCATACTTCAAAGTCTTCAGAAAACAAATAATCTTCATTATAAAATGAATGCCTGTAATTCTGATCCATGTCCACAATCAAAAAAAGGGGTGCAGAAAGGCAGACACTTTCTCCAGTCTAAAACCAAACTCATAATGAAAAAGGCAATGAACCATACTTTTCATTTTCAAGAATTCAATCAAAATATTAAACTGCATTATAAGATGTTGCTAAAAATCCACATCTGCCTTATATCAATGAAGTCTTTCAGTGATTTAGTAATTCAATAGCATTTCTACATTAAACCTATAAATACTAGTATATAATCAACAAAATCAGCACACGTGTGTTTGTGCATTTTAAACACAACTGGTTTTATCTGCGAATAAATTACGAATGATAGTCCTCCAAAAATCATCTTTGCAATAGCAATAATTGTAGTTCTGACTTCACTGCCGTCACTCCAAAACCTCCCATTTACTTTTAAAAGATCAATTTCTTTTCCAAGGGTACTAAATATTGATACATTGATAAATGTATAAGTATATTTTGAGATAAATATAAGAACAAGCTCAGTTTAAGTACAGGTACTTAAAGAAGACCATATGACTAGAGCTTCCACTTCTGCCACAAAATAGTTACCACTTCTGAAAAGGCCAGATCATCACATAAATCAAACTCCATAAATTACATTGCACTATTCTAAGGAACTACCCCAGGTTATCTGTCTTCTGATAATGTTTTTCATAGTGCTAAAGAGATAAGCTGTACAAAGCATGTGCAATTTTGCATTTCAGTGATCTTTTAAGTTGTGAGAAAACTGCATGTTTGTTCTAATAGAAACAAACACCTGATCTAAGGTTTGGTGTTTGTTTGGGTGTTTTTCTTGGGTGGACAGTAGCAGGATTTTCTTAACCTTACTGTAGATGTTGAGATAAGGGAAAAGCACTGCTTAATTAATATAGACCAAGGAAAGCACACCTTTGAGAATTCAGCACATTACACAAAACCACATTATGTGCATAACACGTGTTCTTTGTAATAAAGATCTATATTTCAAATAAACAGTTAACACCTTTCCTGAGCAGGTTACAAATCCCTAAAAATGATGCACAATCTTAAGGTACTTTGAACTTTCTGTTGGACAGCACATGGAAGGCTTTGCAAGGAAGCTGGGGGCCAACACCTGTTCCAATGAAAAAGTTGAACTTGCTCAAAGTTTTTGGCTATAGAAACTCAATTTCATAGAGCTTCTTTGACTTGTGGTCTTGAATTTTCATTTTCTGCAATTTGACACCAAAGAATACTTCTAATGCAATAACCCAGACATCTGAAAAAAACCTAATAGAATCTGCATGGGATGCTATTGAGCTCCAGGCTTCCTTCCAAAAGATTTTACTTTTATTCCTATGCTATAGAATGAAAACATTTTTCAGTCTTCCCATCAATTTATATAATATCTCTTCATAACAAATGGAAAAGACATATTTATGCTGTATCACTAATGAAACTTTATGTCCTGGAATTCTTATGTCAGTTGCTAAACAGCTTAAAAATAGAAACAAAATCTATTTTCAAAACTGTTATCATTTGCCTCTTCCTTTTCCCTAGGATATAAACTTTAGAACACCATATGTGATTAATTCTGACCTCTGAGAGAAAAGAGGTTTTTTCTACCAATGCATCTGACCTCTGTAATTAGGCTAAACACAAAAAAATTTCTCACGTCAGCTATGCCATTTTTGAAAGACCAATTATAAAAATAGACAGCTAATTTCATTCATAATTTATAAAATTCTTGACAAGTATTTACTTTTTTCTTTTAAAAATGTCTTGCTTTCAGCAAAAAGTGTTCGTAGATATATATTTGATAAGGCTTGATACTTCAGAAAAATGCTAGCAATATACAAATACGTGTTTTGATCATCCTAGCTTTATCATTCTCCTTGCTCCCAAGAACAGAGGATATAAAACCCTAGTAAATCCCACCCGTGGAAAGAGAAACACCTAGAGGCCCTGAAGCAGTGCTCAGCCAGGCCTGTGAAAGCCTCACCATGGACTTCCCAACCTTTCCTCCACAACTTTTGGGATACTTCCCAAAGGAAGGCATTCTCATCAGTTTTCATATTTTACAGCTATGGACATAGACACAAAGAGCTGACCTCTCTTGACCCAATTATCTCAGAACCCCAGGTGGGCGTGTTCTGCACAGAGCATAAGAGGTAAAAAAACACTTCCAGAAGAGGCTGATCATCATCCTGCACATGCAGGACCAACAAGCAGCATACATGCAGCAGCTCAGCATGCAGTGCAGAGGGGTGAGCAGGCCACTGATTTAACTTGTGACTCATTTGAAATAAAGCTAACAAATATGACTGGTACTGAAAAGCTAGCAAGCAAATGTTAATGCTTTGAAATCTATGTTCTTGCAGAGATCTGTGAGCTACAGCATCTGAAAGTATCAGACAGGACAGAGAACAGAGAAATTATTTCCAGCTCTTGCTGATGTTCATTTATTTGAAAGTCCGTAGCAAAATCAGATACTGCTTACTATTTCATTTTCATTTCCTAATCTTGAATTTCAATACAAAAACTTAGTTATATGATTCAGGGAGGCATTCCAAGGATTACCCAAGAATACACTCTAAGGGGAGCTAATCAAACTTTTATGCTCTCTTCTAGTTAAGTACTAGCATGAGAAAGATAAACAGTAAGGTACTGAAAGCAGCAGCATTTAACCAATCTCAGTGAGAGAAAGCACTAATCTTTAATGAACAAATAGCAGGGAGAAAAGGCAGAGGCACATACTAGTCATAACAATTACATTTAGGGTCTCTAGGCCACTAGCTGTCACAAAGACCAAAGAGGACTAGAGAAAATTTATTGGTATGCTCTTAAAGAGGCTAATTCTAGCTGATAGTTTGAAATGTTTTGGATGGTTGATTTTGTCCTATTACCAGACACAAAGTCGTCAGCCACTACAGAGAATACAAACACTCAGTGGCAGATATGATAGTCCAGATCAATTACCAAGCAGCAAGAGGACCTAGCTCAGCTGCTCATAATTTCAGCCATTTACCAGCAGATGGGACTTAGAGCATATCAGGACTTCAGCCAATCATCATTCTTACATATAATGCATTGAAAAGTGCATTTTAAAACCCCAATAAAGTAACACAAAGGTTCACGAAAGCTCACAATAAGAAATTTTGACAAATACACTCCCTATACAGAGTGTCAGGTAGAATCTGACTTCATGCAGAACAGAAACTGCTAGAGAGACCAAACATGGACCTAACCATAAGTCAGATCAAACTTATGCAGCAAAGAGCGATTGAATGAGTTTGCCGTTCATTTTTATGCCTGTGAAACTAACTGATGTTCAACAATTGAAAAGAATAAGGCACCTTAATCTAGTTTAGTCTAAAAATGAGATCAAGAGCCTACCTGGAAGCACCCAGGGAAGAGGTCAGGGACCCAGCACGGTGAAATTAATTTTTCTTTCAAGCCATCTAGTCTGACGAGCAGCAGCACAGCCTGCCTAATACCTTGCAGTTACCATGTCCGAGACCCAGCTAAGGATGAACAACTTGGCTCATTACGTTTTCATTTCCACAACATCCTTGGCCTTCTCAAGAGCTTGCCAGAGGCAACAACAATGGTGCAAGTGTTCATAAGCACATATTCCACACAAGCCACCAAACAAAGTCAATTTATATTTTGTAGTAAAAATAGATGCTCTGCTTTTCTGGCTGGACTACATATTTCCATGCACAGGTTTGTTTATCATGCAGAGGAAATGAAGGATGCTTCTCTGCTAATTTTTGTCCACATTTTTATAACATTACCTAAAAGCCATACATGTAGGTCTTAAGCTATATTGATACCCATTTTCTCTTTTCACCAGATATATATTTAAAAAAAAATCATATTTTTTTTCAAAAAGCAGGCAGTTAAAAGTTAGTAGCTATATTATTGTATCCTGCAGATAATTCAGATGGATTTTAGATGTTGCTTCTGCAAACTTGAGGAAAACTGTAAAAGTTGCAAGAATGCAAATCATGTGGTATGTCTGAATGTAACAGAAAATAAGTCAAATGCTTAAAATCCATAAACAGCTAATTAACTTACATGACAGAAATGATTACAGATGTTTTAAAAATGTAACCGTTTTCCCAGTTCATATTTGGAATTCACACTGGCAAAAGCCCCACTTCAAGCACCATCCGCTTTGAAAAAACCTCCCCAAATGGTGAGCACAAATACGGCATGTGTGTGTTTACATTAATTAAGTGATGTGGTGTGGCTGAAATTGTGAGAATAATCAAATCATCAGTATCTCAGAAGAAATGTGTGACATGCTGGGAACGCTTCCCACCACAGGCTTCACCCAGGAGTGCTATGTTTTCATTCCCCAGAAAAGTACTGCAACAATAATCTAGACTCATCATAATAATATTTAATGGCTGCAAATTATGTATCCTTAACTTTCATGTATCTCTGTCTTGTTGTTTCATGGTTTTGGTGGGTATTTTTTCCTCCCAACACCCACCATGAGATTGCAGACCATAGATATAGGCTGGAAGGTCATCTGGGCCCAACCTCCTGCTCAAAGCAGGGATAATCAAACACTTTCAAGGACTCTCATGTCAGAGGGCATGCATTTCAGGATACGGAGTATGTCTCACTAGAGGACACAAAAGGCTCCCCGCTCTTCTACAAACAGTATCTCAATGACAGACACATTTTCTCCACCACTTGAAAATTACTGCAGGGTGGGATAAAGTGATGCTAATGGAAAGTTCCACATCTAACGTGGGGGTGTGGCAGGGCGGATGGAGGAGATATAAAGCAGAATCCCATTCTGTTTCATCCCAATCCAGTGAGAAGAGAGGAGGAAGGCAGCAGCCACATGAAGGAGCAAGAGGGATCACAGACACCAAAAGCCTGTGCAAGGAACTGATTCCAGCTCCCCAAGTTCCATGTCATCCAGAGTACAAACATACTTCCGGTTGCTCAGCCTCCCCACTTCTCTGCCACATCTCAGAGCTGCTCTATGTATGGTTCTGGTGGGTGGACAGCATGTATACCCAAAGTATGTCCCCAGAGGCTGTAGACTTTCAGGAGGGTAACTCCATACAGTCAGGACAGCATACATTTCAACAGACAAACAAGAGTTGTCTTACCTCCCAACAACTTAGGTAATACCAACCACAGAGACACACTGACCACATTGGCCTCTCCTCCCACCTACTCTTTTGTCCTGTTGAGCAGGTTTCCTCTCTGTTGTACTGCACAAAGAATAGCAATATTTGGCGTAATAATCCATAACTATTATTCACAGTCCTTACAAAGACAGAAAAATGTATTTTCCACATTTATCATGCTGATCTTAATGCCAGCCCATTTTTATTTTCATTTACAAAACCAAGCATTGTGTGGTGTAATAGAAATGAGAGTCATAATACTATATGTAATGAACAGTTTGAGCCAGAAAAAAACCTCCCACTTCGGCAATAAATCATCTGCAAGAGTAATTTTCTTGCCTCACACCAGAACACTGCCATTTAAGAGGAATCACTGAAATACAATATTTTTATAATATCAGTACCTCCTGCTTTGAAAACTGGAAGTCTCAGCTTCCCAGTGACATTCGACTTTTTATGAGTTTTTCAGTATTTCTACTGATCACACAAGCAGTGATCAGTTATTTCATACAAAAGATGTGCTGAGCTGGCACTGCCTTTTGCATGTTACACATAACCATCAATAAAAGGTTCTTAAAAGTTTCCTGTTTCTTTCTTCTAAAAAATCACCTTTTTGTGCAGCGTGCATTTGATACAGGCAATTGATCATGATACCCTCCTAAATGCTGAATTCCTAAAATGCAGTCAGCTTTCTCTCCCTCTCATTTTCCAGGCAATCTGAACTATAAATGATTCTCATTATCAGTTGTCAAGTCTTCATGTAGAAGAAAAGAAATCACAATAAAAAGAAAACACTGGAAAGAAAGCCTATGAATGAGAAAGACCATGATTTAATTTTTGATAACATGATGATTTTGACTAGTAATATGCAACTGCCATCAGCCCCTATGATTGTCTCAAGGGTGTTATTTGGGTTCTCAATTAAGCTAGTTTAGTAAAGAAAGGCAGAGAAATAGCCTTGCAATAATAATAAAAAAATACAGCCTCAACCAACAGTAAATCTAGTCACCCTTTGAAAATTACAGTATTTTCAGACCTGCCAAAGTAGGTGCGTTATAATAAATATTCTATTGAGATGATTTAAAAAAAAAATAAAAAGAAAAATGAGACCACTCTTGAATATCCTTTCATGGTTTCTTTCAGATCATTCTGTTAGCTTTTACCTGGCAGTATTTTGTAATGTACCATCTCTAATGTACTTAAGCTGAGAATAGGCTGTGCAAATCCTGGGGCAGTCTCCTCGGCCTGAACGTGCAGAGCCAGCCCACTGTCTCTTCCCTGCCAAATAAGTTACTTCCAGTTATGCCTACATGGCACTGAAGCAAGAGACCCCCAAACAGCAGTCATAGTAATGGGATGGAAAGCAAGGATTTGAGATCTCCATAGCTTGCCCATATGCTTATGCCTTTTTTTGACCCATAGTCTTAGAGAAAAAGTCCTCTCCTGGTGGCAGAGAAGGGGGAAAAACCTGGCCCTTTTTTTCAAGCTTGTGTTCATCTTAATTCTGTTTTCAGAAAGTTTCAGATGTGTACAGGGGACTTCCCCATGGGGATCTGCCAGTAAAAAGTCCTATAGACACACACTGCTCAAGAGCACAAATTCAGCACATACTTTGCATTCTTGGTTAATAATGTCATGACATTTTGCTTTCTAAGGAAATAAAAATCTCTCTTCCCTAAGTAATTAAGCCATAAAGAACATAATTTAAATTATTTCAGGAAAAACTTCGTATTTTCTGTTTATGTGCCATAAGATTGCAAAACCTAGCCCACACTTTTTAAGCTGTGGAGATATGTCACTCCTAATTTCAGTTAACAATACCAGTGGTACACATGCATCCATTCAAAGGAAATAATTTTCTGCAAATATTAGGTCTTTGGATGCTTTTGTTATGTTATCAGAAGAACTAATAAAACTGGCTAGCAGTCAGAGCACAGAATTTTAGAGCCAATTGCTTGCTACAGTCTTCTCATCCCACGTTTTTGTGTCTTGTCCCAGGCCTCTTAACTGTCCATCTACTTCTAAATGCTTCTCTATGGACCTACTCTGGATGACCTTACAGAACCTTCTTCCTCCATATCCTTGTACAAGCTGCAGATTTTTGTGCCTGACACTCCTTTCTTCACTACTCTATCACATGACATGCTCTTGGTCCTCCATTTCACTACTTCTGCTGTTTTAAATCAGGCTCCACTCTTCTGTCGATTCATGGACAAAATCAGGTTGCTTTTGAACTCACTGGTAACCTTCTAGGACTCTGGACATGAAGGTTTGGTTTAAGGACTTACCTTTCAATGGTGTTTTTCCCTTCTTTTTTCTTCCTTATGCAAATCTTTAAAGTTGTCTCTGCTTTCATGATTTATTTCTCAATTTTTTTTTAACCAGATTGTAGCAGCCATTAGAATCTACCTCTACATTTGATTTGTGTACTGCACTTCAGACTAAGCTTAGATGAGAAAAGCTGTAGAAAAGAAAGCATGCAGGGAACATTTGTGTTGGTTTCATATCATGCTAAGCTTCTCCCCTATTACAGATCAAGAAAAGCAAGGCAACTCCATACGAAAGTTTATTAAATTGTGCCAATCTACTTATTAGTGTCTGTTTGGGTATAGCCTCCTTTTCTTTCACTGCTTTGTTGTATTTCCTTATTTTGGTTTTCTGCTGCGAACAGGAATTCCTATTCCACATGAGGCTTTAGGAAGGATGCTTAGAGTAATAATATAACATAGACTTGCTGGCCTCATTAACTTGAGAAAACAGTATCCATAGAACAGCATCACTATGTTTTCCAATTAAATGTAATTAAGCATGTAACTAGTAACCTCATAGATGAAGTCTAGCATCAGAATCTCTCAAATTTCATTTTTCCATGAACAGAGAAACATCATATGTAAGAAAGAACACAGAATGCATTTTAATGCTATTAGGGAGCTCAAAAGGTTCCATTTTCTATTCTTTGCATAGTTAGGTTTTTTAATGGATTTAATTTAAGATAGAGTAAATGAGGAATCTAAGATCAGGCTCCAAACATGAAAGTGTGAGGAACTATATTTGTAAAGATCATTTTATTTAGACCAACCGGCATTTCATCCAGACCCATAGTAGACAGTACATTTTTCACAAAGAGCTACAGAAGACTAGACCAATTCTCTGGCTGACCTATGTTTCCACCTAAGCAAGGCCATGCAAAATGTAACTATGATTTTAATTACCTGCAAAAATAATAAGCATCACACTAGGGTAAAGCAAATATAGACACGATGTTTTGAAACTTCACAAAAAGGGGCTTTTAGTGTTGCAAGTAACCAACTAGCATTTCCAGTCTGAGGAGCTTACTGCCGCCCATCTGCTTCTTATGGTGTGGGTACCATGCAAGGTTCTCACCCATGTGCTATGTCTAGCAGTCACTACGGGTAGCAAAAGTACATGGCCATACTTGAATTCTAGTCAACATTATAGATAAATCACTTTTACTAATGGAAATATCCAACAAAAATTTTTATCCTCAAACTGTTTAAAGGTTATCACAGTCATTGCTTTACAGAGGATTGTACTGGCTAGAAGTTTCTCATTTGAAGTAGATGAACAAAATTAAAATAATATCTGCATATAGCTTTCTTGCTAACTTACAGCCTGAAGATTTTCAATAAGATCTTGAAAGATTGCTTGTAATGAAAATGTAAATTGAGCTTTAACTTGGGTTTTGGAAATTCAGTGGAAATTAAACAACAAGGAGTCTGTATTTTTATAGGGTTTTTTTTTCTTTCAACCTATAATTTACCACACCTGCCTGAATTCCTTTCTAATCTTGTGTAAAAGCTGAGCTGTTAACAGTTTATTGTTGTGTAAAGTGTATTATTAAAATATACATTTTGTTTTTCTTTGCCTATGAAGTCTGTTTTACAGATTCAAACTTTTTTCATTATTTGTATGTTGGTTTATATGCACAGGTTATAAAAATACATTACATAGTTAACATTAATACTATTGTAAGGATCAGAAGTGTACTCTGTCAGCCAAAATGTGATGCACATGCAATTTGGAAATGACATTTCAGATCTTTACTGTCTACCAGGTAGAGGGAGTAAGAAGTAGTTCTGGTTATGAAAAACTTATAGTACATTAGAGAAGACAGAAAAAGGATGGGGGAAAGTGCCATTATTATCTTTCCCATGTTGTAGATTCAAACCTGAAAAAATTACAGCCTTAGGTGTACAGAAAGCCACCATTTTAGGGACTAAATTGTGACACTGTAAAGAAGTGTATCCACCTAGCAGGAAAACTCATTACTCACTTCTGAAAACCAAAGATAAAGTATTTGGCTCAAAGTCATCCTGGGAGTCAATGCAGCCAGGTAGTCATCCATGTTCCTGTCACCCCAGTGCAGCCTGCAGGGTTGTATTATCTTCTCAGTTAAATACAATAGCGAGCCTCGGTCCCATTTGCTGTTATTTTTCTTGACTAAGCTAGCTTTTACAGCCTTTTATAACAGAGGCACCGTAGGTACAGCCAAGAGCAGTGGTACTTTCAAAAACCTGTATAGTAAAATATTCACCAGGTACACTGCTGCTATTCATTGCCTTGCTAGGCCTGAAAAATCCACAATGGGTAAATTCCCCTGTTTGCTTAATGCTTTGTTGGGACACAGTGCCTACAATTATATGAGCCAATTAAATGAGCCTGGGACTGTTCTCTGGCGCTGAGGCCAACAGGAATTGAATAACACATTCATGCTGTTAAATTCTCCTGCCCTCCAAAACAGGGTGGCCACAGGCATCACCCCTTACAGAGGATTTCCCTGGCTCATCCCAGTGCCCAAACCACATCTGGGAACAGGAAAGACAGTGCTGGTTTACCAGGCCAAAAATAATACCTAGGACCTTTCCCGTTACAGCCCGGCACACAGGGACCTTCCCTGTTACCAGAGGCCTGCCCTGGCCTCCTGCTGGCCCCTTGTTCAGAGGTGAATTTCTGCCCAAGCTAAAGAAAGACACTTTCCTTTGATCTCTTTTTTTAATGACACAGATCAAATAGCAGCTCAGTTCCTGCTCTGTCACAAAGAAATCAGGTGTTTTGCTATACCTTTTTCACAGGTTTGGGAGCAATGGCCAGCTCTATAATTGTGTGTGCTTCCAAATTTAAGGAAAGATGGTGGTTTTATTTTTCTGTAACATGCCTATTAATAACAAATGAAATTTGTCCAGGTGCTTTGTTTCTCAAATCACAGGGACCCAAATTAAATTACCTATATGAAGGTAAAGCTCCTTTTGATTTCAGAGTGATGGGAGATAAGTATATACAGATTTTGCTCTCACCTGGACCTTCCATGGACTTTCTACTGCTCTGCATTTCCAGTACTGGTATTAAAACAGAAAGAAAAAAAAAAAAGCAAGACAGTTTTCCGCAATCTGTTAAGAACAAAGAATTAACACCCACATGGAGAGACTACTTTTTATAACAAACACACCTCCTAAAAGTTAATTACTTTAATACAGTGGCAGTGACTGGTGGTACCAGCAGTGCCATCCAGATGAACCAGGAACTACCATGTGTAATTTGGGCATTGAAACAGCGAGAAAACAAAAAGTCCGCATAGCATCTACATCAAGCTACAGGCACAGCAGGAATTTTTCAACAAATATGATTCCTGCCAAGAGCCTATCCTCCAAAATTAGTCATTTCAGAAACAACCAGGCTGCACAGGTACTTGCGGCAAAACCAGGTGGCAGAGGCTGAGGTCTCCTGTTCCAGGGTGAATGATGGCTGTGTACCAGCCGAGAGCACATCACTACCAGCTAGAGACTCAATCCCAAAAGGACACAAGCTATGACCTACAGAAAGGTAGAGAAAGAAAATGAAGCTTCAGAGTTGCTCCTGCCCTGCCCCCAGATCAGCCCTCCTGCAGGGGTGGTAGCACATGGCACTCCACCACAGGCTGCCTCCACTCAGGGCTCTAGTAGGCTCCACTGTGCACCATCACACTACATGAGGAAAACAGTGTTTTCTTCTAAAAACATAAGATCTAGAGATGAAATGGTAAAGAAAAGTCCTTACATTATGACTTTCCATGTCCAAACCAGATAACGTCATATTTTTGGCAGGGGTCTAGGGGAAACATCACAGTTAAACAGGTTTTTTTAACCAACTGCAGTTGGTTAAAAAATGAAGAGAAAGGAAGGAAAGGAAAAAGAGAGAGTGCCTACATTTAAAATAGATTAAACAAATTAGAATGGTATTTGTGTTCCAAAATCCTCAAGGCTTAGAAAAATATCTTGAGAAGGCAATACAAATCTAAGTTAATTATGCAAATTAAAAGAATGCTGAACTGTTGTGTCTGTTGACAGACACACAAAAAAGCATAAGCAATAAACTTTTCTCAATGGAAGATTCATTAAAAATTCCTCTGTATTTTAATTAAAATCATGCCAGGAGACTAATTTTGAGACAATTTTAATCTCATCTTTAATACCCTAATTGTTTTAGTGTTTGAGGACTTAAAGTACATCTGCATGGAGAAAAATAATTTGGTATTTAGGAAAGCAACATAATCAATGCTCGAATTTAAAAAGTGAATAATATCCTCATGGCAGTTAGTATAGTATTTTGTAAATTCATATGGCAAGTTATTTATATTTAGATTAGCGTATATGGCTAATTTGTAATCTACATCTAGGCTGGCATATCCTTCCAGAAATTTTAAGAAGAAATATATTTTTATTTCAAAGGGAACCTTGGTGTGCAGTGATAGTATATTTATGCCCTAACATTTTATTCAGGGGCTAATTAAATTCAGATTTACATTCAAAAGCAAACTCAAAGCAACTACCAGTATACATAAAACATTGTCTTGGTTGCGTGGTTTCACATCTCTTGCTTGTAACACACAAAGTACAAACCTCAACGTTTCATTTCTGTTTCTCTTCTCCTTTTAAATATATGGAAAAGAAAACTTTTGTTGCCACAGGATTCTTCATTAGCAGGAATTTTTCGGGTTACTTCTATGTGAAAAGAAGTATGTGTTTTATAAGAATATACTAGATAAATATCACTGAATCATTCTGTGGGTTAAAAAAGGGGGGGTAAGGGAAGGGGGAGTTCTATAGATTTTATAAATATTTAGGCCTAAAAGCAGCAAGGCAGTTTGAGATCAACTAAAAACAAATGGCAAGACAGTTTGAGATAAACTAAAACCAAATGTACAAATACATGTTCAGTGTAACTGTGAATTTAACAGCAAGCTATATTATGCTTGACTGAAATAGAACTCTGTCTTTTTTACATTAATAAGGGCATATGTTCAACCATGGCAAAGAACTGTATGTTCCCATGTGTCTTTTTATACATGACTGTTTGTGTAACAGATAAGGTGATGTTTAAGTAATTTAACCAGTCCATGAGGCTTCAGCTTCTGTTTACCCTAAGACTCATCCTCACGTCACCCTTCCCACTTGGCCAACACAGGGGCTCTCAGGTAACCTTGCTGCCTCTAAAAAGGATTTATTTTCTTCCCACTGAGAGATGGGATAACATCACTGGGAACATTTGCTTAATTGCTGGTATCAGCAGCTGGTATCAGCAGTTGCTTTCTTTTCTTTTAAACCCTTCTCAGTATCAAAAAGTCTTCCTTCTCACTAGACAGTATCTTGTTAGGATTTTGCAGGGAGGTCGTCATTGTAGGCACAAGAAATAAAAAACCCAACCATGTGGTGACCTCCAGCTTCTCTACATTAGCCTCCCTGTCTCATCCCCACCTCCTCTTTCCTGTAGGGAAAAATGCCATCTTCTAGTCACTCTGGGCAGATTGGCTGGACTTGTCAGAGGGAGCTTTCACAAGTTAGGAGATGTATGAAATAGGATGTACCATACAATATCTCCACCAGACCTCTCTCTGGTACATGCCAGCTATTGTGCAGCGTTGTACTCGTTTGGGATAAGGTGCTAGAATGTGTCCCTGTATTGGCATTACCTCACACAGCAGTGCCCTGGCACCCCCATGCTCTATGCTGCCTCAAAGGCACAACCAGTCCTCTGCTTTGCATGGCCCTAGGGGTGCAGGGCACTCCCTGAGAGCAGTGTCTTCCTCACATAACACAGCCATGCTCTGCATGTCATGGCAGATCACAAGCTCATTGCTTATAGAGTTGCTTCACCTCTTTTAGCAGTGGTTTTAGCACGGTAATATATTTACCAAGGGGATGGTCAGCTTGGATGGAGGATCTAGCAGTCAATGAAAACATGTTTCTATTTACTAGTTTAATAACCAAGCTGGCCAAAAGGATCAAGCGGTTTCCCCTAGGCTATTCAGTAAACCAGGGCTGCATTTCTGATTAACACCCAAACTGTTTCTTTCTACCACCTTTAGCCCTGAATAGTAACACTGCCTTTCCAGAACAGAAACCAAAGAAGCTAGAAATCAATTATAAGCTGCTTCAAATTTCAGCGAGAGAACAAAGTGTGAAGAACATTAAAGTGCAGAATACTAACAGTTAAATCTTGGAAGAACAAAGGATGAGAGTTGTCAAAAACAAATAAAAAGAATCATACTGTTACCTATTTTAGGAAGGTACATATAAGACTGCCAAGATTAGAGATGAAAAAGCTACATTGATCCACATTTATCCTCAATTACTACTGAAAGATGAGGGTTCAGCTTCTTGTTTCATCTGCAGAATTCTTTTATGAAAAGCCAATTAAATTTTCTTTTGGTAGGAGCAATGTGCCTCTCTGTAAAATCTTTGTCCCTTGCTCCTCTATCTCTCAGATTCTCCTTTGTAAAGTAAAGATAATGAATGTTTCCTTTTCTCTTAGCCTTTGAAATGGCTTTTTAAAGTTCCCAGGAGCCACATCCATACAGAGTGACTAAGACAAGAAAGCCCCATTCTCAGCAGTGCCTCTGGACACCACTAGGAAGTTAAGTATATGAAAGGTTGCATAAATATACTTTAATAAATCAGAGGTTAACAAGAAAGTCCATAAACTTCTAGCCATAAGTTCAAATGTTCTTTCACTATTACTGCAGTCATAAACAAAACATCATCCAGCATTAAAGTTCCCATCATTTAGACGTTCCCTCTTGATGTTTGCAGTGTGTTTATTAAACTAAAAACTGTACATAAAGGAATCACAGGCTCCAACTACCAATTCAATACTTTTCTGAATAAACATGACATCAAAAAGCCAAACTATTTTAAACATACAAGACTATAAAGTTCTCTTTACATTCATTATCTCTTCTGCACCTGCTCCAAATACTTCTTAGCTTAATTAGCAGTCTTTAAGCAATAAGTGTTTATATTCACTTTGGAGCTGCTTCAGCAGGCAGATAATGGTTACTGTTTGTTTTCCTTCTGTGTGCTGGCTGTCACTCAGAGTCACACTGAATGGAAACTTATTTCCATTGCAGAGGCTGGCAGGAGACTCCTGCACCCACCACAGACATTTGTTGCCTGACTCTGGTTAACACTTCACACATTAACCATGCTTCTTCACCTGCATTTTATGTTCAAGCACTAGCATTTTTATTGCATTCCAGTAAACCAAACCACTTTCAAGCAACAGGAACATACAGGGTAGTAAACCTTGGCCTGAAGTCAACCACTCCGACAGCCAGGTCTCTGGGACTATCACATGCGGAAGCACACTGCTTGTCCCTAGGGTCTCACTCCTCTGAACTCCCATACAAGACAGACCATGGGGTTTGTCCAACACCTCACAGATCATGGGGCAAATAAGCCAGGAGCACTATATTTAATGAGTCCTGGAGCCACACTCTTCTTCCCCACTCCTGGCATCACGCAGCCTCTGGAGATCTGCATCATCTTGTCCATCATGGCCCAGGGTCCCTAGGTAGGCCATGAGGAACAGAAACATAACCCCAAGCTTTGAATGTACCCCATACTTTGACCCTGAATTCACAGACTGCTCACCAGGAGAGCACTCACCAGAAAAATTAATGCTGTGTAGATGGATGACTTGCACACTTCCACAAAGAGAAAAATAAAACAAGAGAGGCCTTATCTGGTGTTTTGATAGGGAGAATTTCCACAGCAGTTTAATCATTCACTTTTCAGTGGAAACTAAGTATAAAAAACAAGAAACAATGAAAAGAAAAGGTGATATTTTTAGCCTACCTATGACAAAAATGTGGTAATCTCTAAAGAATATTGATGCTGCAAAACAAAGTATTAATGTTACTACTCAGTGTGCCTCAGCTCTACTTATGGACTCTCTTGTTACCTCAGTGGTTACGTTCAGCTGACATCCCACTGAGTAAATACCACATAGGAAGCTGTGCTGGAGTCTTGAAAAATTTCAATCAGACCAGAAGAAATGCTAAGCAGATAGGCTCCAACAGGCTCAGTGCTTGCACAGTTCAGATTCAGACCCTATATGCAGTGAAAGAGAAGACAAGTACACTTCAGATCCAGAGCTGATGGGTTATGCCATGGCCAGTAATGTCAGCATGGGAGCAGAAGTGGTCTCTCAGAGTAGGGTGACAGGCAAAGCTGCCTCGTCACCACCTGGCTGCAGCTTCCCTTTTCTACTTCTGTGATGCTTCTAAGGGCACCTCCTTAAGGCCAGATCTCGCTTCTCCAAGGAAGCCAGATGAGGTCTTTCAAGCTGCATTTCTGTACCTGCATCATTTGGTAATTTTACTCCTGTATTTGAAAACAAACACCTCTCCCTTCAGCAAACAACCCAAGACTTGTAATATTTGAGAAAGAAAGTGTGATTTCTAGGCATTGATTGTGGGTGATTCCTAGGCAAGATGCGATTTCCAATATTAGGTCACGTGTAAGGTAAAACTTTTATCACTGTGGAGTTACAGTTTCTCAGTTACATGTTTTTCAACAACAGGTTTCCTAGCATTATCTAAAGGAATTCAGTGACACCTAGCCAGTGTGCTGCAGTTAACACCAGCATCCTCTCTTGAAGGAACATTTCTCACTGCTCAGGAGCAACAAGTGTGCAGAATTGTTTGCAAGAGCTCCCTTAATTATCTGTCAACTCTACTCTTCCAGGATTAGGGGGTAAATGACAGGGAGCATCAATATAATGCCATCCCACCTGACAAACTGACAGGTTTTAGAAAGCATGCAAATAAAGGTATAAATATTGCCAAAAATATGCGTACATAAAAAAATGCTTTCTAACAAATGCAAAAAGAAACCCAAAAGCCTCCTTCTAGGAATGGTGTTTTAATATTTCTCTTGTGAAGTGAGTGAAAAGGTGAGGAAATAGTGACTTCAGCTGTGAAGTTTTTGCATGTTAGATAAACATTCTTGCTGTTAGGTAATCGATACCCGACAAATTCCACCCCTTGATTTATCACATTTCACACAAAAATGCATCTAATTGCAAATTGCTATTTTTGCATTTACAGTACTATCATTGTAACTCACCATGATTACAGCACCTGTGAAACTCAGTGCCTGGGGGAAAACCACTGTAACGCCATCTCCTTTCTATTAATGGAGTAATTGAATACATTTACCTTCCTGAGCACTGCAAGAAACGTTCCTACATTTTGCTTGCATAATATGGTGGGCAGTTCTGAGGAAGAACACAAAATTTTTTAAAAAATACAGAGATACTGATTTTGCATTTCCACTAGAAATTCCTTTCTACCACTTATGTTTCTCTTCTTGATACTTAAATTAAGACCAGTACTTTCTACAGTTTGGTGGGGTTACTTCAATAACAAGTTTAGCAATCAAATTTGTCAAATTGATTCTTAAAGGATTTTCATGTTGATTCAGTCACATTCTATTTCTTGACATCCATCTTCACAGCCTATGGAAATTTAAAGCACCTCCTATAATCATTATCATACAGTGCTTGGAAAAGACAAAAAAGCAGAAATTTCATTTGTTTCCTTCATTAATTAGAATTTGTAAAGAGTCAAATTCTGTACTTCTGTACTTCATTTCTCAGCTTCACTTTAAATTCAGTGGAAGTGGGGGCCAAGTCACATCCTTATTTAATGGTTCTAAGATCCTATTCAAGAATAATCCAAAGCATATATTTTTTCCTCTACAACTCTATAAACCATGAAAAGAATTGTCAAGTTTAGTTTTCAGGCTTTAAAGGATACAGTTGATTTGACAGTGCTCTGAAAGAGTGCTCAAGACAACTAATACTATAACTCCAAAGAAAATGCTTTCAGATTCTTCCTTGCTGTCTTTCCTATGGTTGTAATACAAAAGGGCTAAAACCAAATATACCTACCTAGCAACAAATGCTCTTCCTGAATCTGCTTATCTAGTTCTTATCCATAAAAATTGTTACATTTAGTCCTCCTAAATTGATTGATCTCACTTAAAGAATATAGACAACCAAGATCTATCTACTTTTCTAATAGATAACAATTAGAAAGGGAAGAAGGAAAAATATGGAAATAATTATATTGAAAATGGCCTACTTGTGAGCCAGTAGGGTGTGAGCCAGCTTTGGGCTTTTAGGAGTCCAAAGTTCATTCAATGGATAAAATAAGAGTCTCACTTTCACTTTAAAATAAGCCTCTGCAGGTGTTTCTGTCTTTATGGGAGATAGTCATCAAAATGCTTATGAATGGGAAAGAACTGCTAATACTAAAAGATTGTTTAGTTGGGCTCTAGTTCAGCAGCTAGTTCACTTCTCTTTCACTGATGCACACAAACCTGAGTATTCACATTTGCACATATTTTTTTAAAGAGTGCAAATCTGGGAAGATTTAGGTGCACCAAAACAATAGTACTGCCAGAATTTTCTCAGGACGTGTAGCTCAATTCTGCCAAGTATGGTTGTTATAGGTTAACCCCAGCAGGCAGATAAGCACCACACAGTTGCTTGCTCACTTCCTCCTCACCACCCTCAGTTGGCCGGGGAAAAAAGGAAGAATAAATCCAAGAAAACTTCATGGTCAATATAAAACAAAAATAAATAATTGTTTAATAAATGGAAAAAAGAAAGCAAGCAAAAAGAATAATGCAAAAGCAATCACTACCTCCTGTGGGCAGACCAATGCCTACCCAGTTCCAAAGAAAAGGCGGCTAATTCCCTAAAGCTCCCTATTTTCCCTTTTATTGCCAAGAATGATGTTATATGGTATGGGATACCTAGATTTCTCGTTAGTTCACATCACCTGCCTGGTTGTGTGCCCCTAACCCCAATCTCTTCACTGGGTTGACAGAGTGAGAAACAGAAGACCTTGATGCTGTACACTGTTCAGCAAAAACTAGAATATTACTGTGTTACCATTTCTATTTTAGTAAAAATTATAAAACACAGCACCATATGAGCTACTATGAAAAACTGTTTACTCTGTCCTAGTCAGGCCCAGTACAAAGGCATAATTACTGTGATCAGACCCTGTTTATATTCACAAGAAAAGGAACAAAGAAGAATATCTCCGAAGGCGTAACAAATGCTGGCAGGCATTATGGGCCGTTATGTTTCTTAGCTTTTTTAGCAGTGGACTATAGATTTCTCTATGAATTCAGAGGGTCTAACACACCTAGCCACCTCTGCAAACATTCAATTTGGCTACACCACTCCCCCAAGGTTTCAAAGGCAACCTGAGCACATGTGTTTTTCTAGAGCCTTGGTGCTTATCACAAGGACCTCAAAGAGTCTGAGACAACTTTTCTTTGTTGTGAGAAAACTTGATGAAAACATATCTTGTGACTTTGCCACAGCCCATTCACAGCGCTAGTAGGCAGCGCACTTGTAGCGCTAGTAGTGCAAAAGACTCCAACCTTTTCCCTGACAACCTCAGGGCAAAAATCTGCATGTGTCCACACGATTCACTTGAGGCAAGTCTGGAATTAAAAATTGGCTTGAGTTTAAATGTGGCAGACTTTCTAGCCATGGTTACTCATATTCAACATCACTGACACAGACAGTACATTCACTAAATCTCTTCTAGCACCTCTAGGATTGCTGTCCAGCACAGTAAGCCAAACCACTACTTCATGGAGAAGTATTTGTAGGACTCCTGCCAAATTTCCCATCTGAAGTCTAGAAGACATGTTAATAGGAGATAATCTGGAGCCATTTTTCCTTGCTAACTGGTCAGATGAAAAGTGGTTGTCACTCATCATCCTCTTCTCCTGCAGAAGACCCATCCCTATGAACCTTCCCGCTTCTCACCAATAGCTAAGGGACACCTGCCTTTCTACACTAGAGAAGAAAAAAAAAAAAAAAGAAGAAGAATGTATCCAGCCCCCTTTCACTCACCCTACCACTAGGACTGATACTTTTCTCCTTTGACGAAGTATCTCCTATCTGAATCCAATGGTGGAGATAGATAAAAGATTTCATCTGCTACCATCACAGCTATGGTGATGAACAGATACTTAACAGAATGAGTTAGAGGTGATCCCATCAGGTAAAAAGGACAGAAGTTCTGGGCTTAAAAATACAGGGCAGAAATGTAAAAGAGTAGGGAAAGAATGCAACTAATAAATTCTTGCAAGAACATGGAGTAGTTTTCCCCAGATGGGCTCACAGGAGTTGCTATCTGAAGCAGAACATTTCTAGGGGAGGTTTGAAGTACTTTGCAGCATATCAAGGAACAAATTTCTGCTGGGAATGACATCATGGCTTTGAGAAGTTAGTCTATCACCAAAGAAGAAAAAACCCTCTGGTGACACATTTGTCTTTTATAAATCATAAAATATTTATTCCCTTATTGATTACAGATATCTTGATCCAGAAATGTGAAGTGCCCTTTCTCATCTTGCCTAGATGTCTAATAAGTTACAAAGAAATTCTCAGAGTGCCAGAGGAAAGAAAGTCTACCTTTAAATTTGTTACTTTGTTGGCACTCAATTCCTGTCTCCACAAATATATTCCTAGGCAGCAGCAGAGGTATCTTAAACTCCTATAAGGGGCAGCAAGCCAACTTGTAGGTTTTTTTTTTTAAAGAATGCATCAGTTGTCTACAATTTTGCACCCTAGTAAAGATCCTGTTTGAAAAGGATCCCGGCCATGTAAAAACTGTCTGCTGGACAGAGTCCAGAGTTTTAAAGACTAAAAGCATATAACTTTACAGCATTCCACTTCAAATCTTGCATGAAAATGCTAGTGAGCAAAACTGTGATAGGTAAATGGAGCCAGTCTCAGAAGAACTGTGGGAAGAGCAAAAGGAAAAGGTAAAATATTTTATACTCTTTCTGCATCCTTGCAGCGAGACTTTACTCACTGCTATACTTACAGGGAGGTATTACAGATATTTCCAGTTTACAATGTATAGCCTGCTTGCCATCTGTTCAAAACTCAGATGAAAAGATCATCTAGCTACCAGTATGGTCTGTTAAGCCATTTTACAAAACCCTTCACTGTTTTTCTGATATATTGAGAATCAAATACGAGGCTTCACTCCCAGGAATGCTTTCTTACATGTTTAGTTTTATTGCCATAAGCAGACCTAGTAACTTACATGGGACTTCACTATGCAGTAAAGTTAAGCAAGTGTGTAAGTGTTTGCAGGTTCAGGGCCTTACATCCCTGTTCTGGTCCACATGACTTAGCATAGCTAGTAATATCTACAATAAATTCAATTCCTTCTACTTCAGTTTCCCTCATTTCCCACAGGAATGATGTTTCAGTGCTTTTTCAAACACTTTCATGAAGCCCTTTCAATTGCTTAAACATTGAAACTGTGTGCGAGATACGTAATTTTTGGCACCATTTAATTCTGAGATAGACTAAGTCCTTTAACGCTATAGAACTGGTCAGTGAGGTGAATTCACCGCAGATAGCTTACATAGCTGGTAGCAAACAAACAGGCTTCCAGCAAAAAGCGATTGAGTTTCTGGGAAAGGTGGATCAAAGCCTGAGCAAGAAGCACATCTGCAACAGTGGGGACAAATGCTCAGGGCCCTAGACAAAGAGACAGGCTGATGAAGCTGTGAATGAATCAGGATAGCCATCTTTTTAAAAAGAGAGGCCTCAGGAGAAGCCTTGGTACCCTGTTATTAACCCAGTCACATCTGAGCAGTCCATCGTAAGAGTGAAACTAGTAGCTTACATGGTTAAGTGCCTTCACACTAAAAGCCATTTGAACTTTTTCCAGGAACATACAGAATTGTATAAGAAGCTGCCAGTTGCACTGGTCTGACATAAACCAAGATCCCTTCAACTTCCCTTATAGAGTAGTCGTTGCAGAAGGAGAATCCTTTTCCTTATAGGACCACATTTGCCTGCTTCATCATGCAGTAATTCCAACAGATTGGTTTGTTTAAAAGTTACTGCAAAGAAAGGAGGAACAGGAAGAAATACTAAGGAGATAGATTACTTTATTTGCAAAGTTAGAACTAGGGAACTAGTTCAGAAATGCCTCATTATACACCTAAGTAAATTTATGGTGGTCTGAAACCATAAGACAGACAACAGAAAGGAAGGCTCTCTCATTCTAGAGTCTCATAAAATGCTTATGACACTCACCTGATGTGTGTGCTCTAAGCCCTTCTAGAAGTAAAATTATTACACAAAATGGAAGTCACTGGGGCATTAGGAATCATTAGGAGTCACTGGGGCAGCCCAAAGCAGCCAGGATCTGGGTCACCCCTCCAAGACATGATAGATTCAGGGTTAAGATCCTGCTGTGCCAAAAACTTGATATGACTCTATAAGAGCATGTATCAGAGAAATGAAAACAAACCCATCTGCACTTTTGAAGCTAGCTTCTACATTTATCCTCCTCATACCCCATTTTACAGGCTACTCTGAAGACTGAGGAGCCTGTTTATAATGGAAGTGTAGTCAAAATTAACCAGTCCTGCAAAAAAGTGTTTTGAGCAACTTCTGTTTTCCATCAAAAACAATTAATGAAAAAATAAAATAATGCAAACTGGAAATACCTAAATAACTCATTTTCCTTTGCTACTTAGGTAGAATCAAGCTACTTTCAGTATACAACATTGAGTACCATGCTCACAGGTACTAGCCAAGATTTGTCTGTACCACATACAGAGCTATGCTGCACGTTTTACAGGAGCTTTAATCTCCAGCGCATACATATTTCCAAACAAAAAACTGCTCAGTCAGAAAATCTTCTAATAACAGGGACAGAGGAAGGAGTTCTTATGCTCTGAACGCTGTAAATTTTGGCACATCCTGGTGCTTCCAAGACAGCACTTCCTGGCTTGCACAACTGTCAAAAATCAAGACAGAGCTGAGACATGGGAACTCTGCAATGTCATCACATCCACACCACCACTCTTCTCAGATCTGCTTTCTGAAGAGCCTTCAAACACTTTGTACTGCTCATTTGCCAATGGGTTAGCACACAGTGCTTCACCACTTCCCTTGGAAGACTATTCCGCATAAATGTTACTCATAAACCAAAGAGGAATTTATAATTGGATACAGATCTCTTCCAAAAATTGTCGCACACAATATATTAATTTCTGTATGCTGATCAGTACAGTTTGAGTGCTTCTGTAACAGTCATTCAATGGCCTTTGTTATACATGCTGGGATGGAAACACTGTAACCAATTCTTCTTCTTCGGGCCTTTGAAATATTTTCAGACAGTTGTATTTATAACCACCATTTTGAATATGAAGCAGATAAACACTGCACTGGAAAAGCTACATCACACTGAAAAAAAGTCTTGATCCTACTGTTTCAGTTTATTAGTTTTCAACTCAATTTTAGAGCAACATATATGGTGAAGAATATCTCTCAAAGCAGAATGATGTTTTGTCTTTTTTGTGGGAAAACAGAAGAATGAATAATCTTATGTTCTGCAAGATGCATGAACAATGGAGTTTGGCACAGCAGTATTTGTCACCTGAAGAGTCACAAGGAAAGTATATTCATGGTTGCAATTGTTTATTAGATTGAAACTATACCTATCTTATGGTTTTGTGGGAAAAAGGGAACATTATTTAGAAAAAAAATAACAATCTTAACATTAAATCCCCTATTACTTAAGTCTTCTGCACCTGGATCTCTCCCTTTAAGAGTAAAGCCATAAGTCACTTTGGAGAGAGGCCAACTGTCTGGAATGCTTTGTCCAAAACCAAGTGTGTGGGCTTCTAACAAGGCATGACATAAAGTTGAGACTCTCTCTCTTTTTATACTATCTTTCTTTCTAGAGTTTCACATAAACTTAACAGATGAACTAGATCAGTGCAATTGAGAACAGAGAGGTCATGCTTCAGGCATAAATGTTCAACAGCCTACAGTGGCAACACTACATGAGCAAGCAACTTTTACCCACCTGAGAAAGTAATGGCAAGTATTAAAAAGTGAACATGGGAAACAATAGAAAAACTGTCCTCAACTCTTAAATGAATTTGTTACTGTTGATGCCTTTTGATAACAGAGATATTTCATTATGCAATGGCAGCTTTTAAAATTGAGGACAATTTCACTCTCCATGGACTAATTATTAATTCTTGCGTTCAGAGCTTGTGGTCTCGTTGTCCTGGTTACTCTGGGCTAGACTCCTAGGCCAGCTACAGTATGCAGTCCATTAGCCAGGAGCTTAAGCAAGGAAGGGCAAAAGCCAGGACAGCTGACCTGAGCTGGCTGACAGGTGTACCCCATACCATAAATGTCACGCTCATAATGAAGGGGGAAGTTTGCTGAGGGCAGACACTCCATCTGATCCTGCTTCTCCTCTTCCTTCTCTCCATTCCTGAAGCGTCTCCCTTATCTTTCTGCTTCTGAGGACTGCTTTCCCATTTATTGTGACTGGCATACACTCACTTAACTGAATATAACTTTGTATTAATATGAGTTTTGTTGTTTCATTAAATCCATTTTCATTCCAACCCACTGGTGCCCTCTCCTTTTCCCTGATCTTCCTTCTTGACTGGAAAAGAGTCATCATGTGATAGAGCAACTGCTACAGTTTACCCCCAAATACAGGCTAAACAGACACCCAAGAACATGTGGGTCTCTCCTCCCAGTAGTTCATAATTTATCCATTTCTTCCATAAGTACCTTAGGCAGACTAATATTACTGCTTTGAAAACGCTGGTCATTTAGAGAAAGGAAGCCATAGCTGTGCCTGATGCATCACCAGAAAGAATCCTGCAAGGGAATTGGACCTTATAATTTCATGGGCGTGGAATTAAAAGCCTTGAAAACAGTCTCTCCTGGGTGGGAAAGTGTATCATTGTCACATTCTTAGCACTGCGTTCAACAGATATGACCCAGTTCACTCTATACTAAAACAAAAAAACCAACAAAACAAAAAAGACAGTGCCTTGAACACAAGACCTACGTAGGAATCAGCTCTAAATTATAAAACAGGCTTCTTCAGAGTGGCCATACCAGACAATTAGGGTAAGAGACAGTGATTAATTTGGACAAGCTTTGTTTTTTTTTTCTCTAAACCCAAGGTAAACACAAATTGATTCAGTGCTTGTACAAACATCTGAGTACCTAGTTGCTGTCTCCACCTATTCATAATTCAGGAGGCCCAAATTAATGCAAGTGCTAGAAGCCTATGGAGGTGCCTAAGTTCACAGGGAGCTTTTAAGGCTATTGAAAGCCTATTCTGGTTGTCTTCCCTCTGTCTCATCTCCCATATTTGCAACCTCCATGTGGGAAAAAACAGTCCTTGATCTAGTGCTTTAGGGCATTTTTGGTCAACACCTGCATAGTGTAAATTTATCACAGAATTTCAGCTGGAAGTGACCTCAAAGATCACCTAGTTCCAACTCCCCTGCCATGGCAGGGACACATCCCACTAGACCAGGTTGCTCAGTGCCCCAGCCTGGCCTTGAACACATCCAGAGATGGGGCATCCACAACTGCCCTGGGCAACCTGTTTCAGCATCTCACCACTCTCAGGGTAAAGAATTTCCTTCTAATTTCCAATCTAAATCTAACCTCTTTTCAGTTTGAGCCCATTACCCCTTGTCCTATCACTACAGGCCTTTGTGAAAAGTCCCTCCCCTGCCTTCCCCATCGGCCCACTTCAAATACCAGAAGGCTGCAATAAGGTTTCCCTGGAGCCTTCTCTCCTCCAGGTTGAACAAGCCCAATTCTCTCAGCCTGTCAAACTTACAAAGAATTATGTTAGTAAGGCCCATAAGGCAAGATACCGCCTTTCTTTGGTGACAGGTTGTTGGGGGTTAGATTTGTCTTCCCTTTTGTTTTTTTCTGTACATGTAGAATTTTTTCCCATAAGTTCCTAGGGGA
>JAVSBS010008052.1:91918-132681 GCA_033124195.1 Coracias cyanogaster | reverse complement strand
TTAACTATAATGCTACTTAGCTAGTTTAGCGAGGCAAAGCATTGCAAACTTTAATCACAATAACTATTGAGTTAGATTATTGGAGCAAAGCTTTACAAAATAATTGTAGGGAACCAAATGTGTAAAGAACGAAGAAGAACGAGAGCACCTGTTCTACACGGTTTAGAGATAGGCCAGAGCCCCAGAGAGACTGCGCAAAACCAGAGGGTGAAAAGTGCAAGACCAAGGAAGACTATTTACTTCAACACAAGATGGCGGGACGACCACCAGAAGACCACCACCATGACACACTGCACAGGCGCAAGGGGGAGGGGACCTAATTTCCATACGAAGTGGGGATAGATAATGTAATGTGTATAGGTGTATTGCGCAATCAAATTTTACTGCTTATAAGCACGATGAGAAGCCATGCCGGTGTGCACGCTTTGGGAGGCACTAGCTCCCGTGCACCCGCCAGCGAATAAACATACCTCCTCATAAACTCTCTGCGAGTTTTTGAGTTCATTTCCGTGCGTCATTGGGAGAGACCAGACTTAGTGAGGCAAATGAGGGGCTCAACACCAGTGGCTGGAGCAGGACTGCAGGTCACAGTCCATGTGCCTGGTGCTGGCTGCTGGGAGGGGCTGAGTGTCTGTATTTCTCCAAATCTGGTGGTGCATGGAGTGTGCATTTGTGTTCACTAGCAAGCTTCAAGATGAACTAGCCAACAAGTAGGAAGCCCTGGGTCTGGGCAGGGGTATCAGGAAGATGGAAGATGGACCGTGCTGGTATTCAAGGGGAACTTACAAATGTGGAGCGCCTGCGGGACAAGCATATGAGTGTGTGCATGTTTGCAAGCAAGTATCAAACTGAATGAGCTGGGGAGTAAGGGACCCATGAAGCAAGTAAGAGGGCCTGGGGTCTGGGCAGTGTTACCAGGGTGTGACCAGTACCCCCTGCTCCTGACACTTGGTACAGCATTATTGCCAGGATATGGTGACACCCATTATGGAACAGGAGGCATAACACATGAGACATTCTGGATGGCAATACCCATGATTCTCCAGTGGTCAGGGATGCCTTTTGTGACATCACTCAATTCCTGCTCAGATTTTGGCTAATGCAAAGCTCATGCTAAGGCCTGATGTATGCTGGGAACAGCGCCATTAAGTCAAGGAGAAAGCAACATGTAGGCAGGACACAATGGACAGGAAGGTATAAGGATTATTATGCAGCCATTGCCACCTGCAGCTTCCTGTCTCCTGCAGACAAATTTCTTGCATATTGATTATCTGGCAGCCTCTTCAGAATCCACTAAGTCATGTAAATGGTAAAGACTAAACTCCCAGACTGAGAGGTATAAATATATCAACTAATCCAAAAGGCTTTTGAAGGAGATCCAACAGCAGCCAGTCTGCTGAGGCCTTCCATGCTGCCCGGTGTGATATAGGGGACACCTGCACCATGATAGAGGGGGAAAGGGGAACACCGTCACTGTCAGCTAGAGTACCATGATACCATCTCCACTGTTCTTCCTCTGACGACTGAGTGAATGACTTCTGTAATTTTTTAAAGTCAGAGTCTAGATTATGATTATTGTATTATGTTCTGATTATTAAGAATGTAAACTGATCTGTAGAGGGTCCAGGTGACTGAAAAGTTGAACTGCTGGGGCCTGAGTTGTGGGCCCCAAGTTGGAGTTGACCTGTGAATGAGTCACAACCGAGCAGAATGTTTTGTTTTTCCTATTGGCTTCATGTTCCAGAGGCAGAACCTGGCCCATTTGTGTTTTTGTGGCTCTGCCCTCACCCAGGTGGTCATGGTTGGGGTGATGGGCATGGCCAGGATTATATCAACCAGGAGCCAATTAAACAGAGGAGTTTCCCTGTTGGGTGTGGCTTCTGCTGCGGCTGGTTGCATCTTGCTGAGCTCTCATGGTGTCCTTCCATGTGAAGGGCCACTGAGGGAGCCATCTCTGTCTGTTGTGTCAGATGATGCTGGCACCACAGTGGGAAACAGAGGAACTGGGCCCACATGAACTTATGGAAGGACTGTCTGAAAGAGGACTTGTGAGGGGATGTTGCTGAGCTCAGTGTTGGCCTGTGTGATCAGGCAACTGATGGCAGCATAAAATGATGATGGCTGAACCAGCAGAGCACCACTGAAATCAGGTCTAAACCTATCTGTGAGTCTTGCTCAAGACTCATGATGGATTTGCTGCTGGTCTCTTTTGACGGCCATGGGGATTAATACAGTGGTGGAGCTGTTTAACAAATGAGCTCATAAGAACTTGAATTTGTGTATGCGAAGAGCGCTTCAGAAAGTAATGTAAAACTTTGTTTTCCTTGCTTTAGGTGTTAATGTTGCCTTGTAACTTCTGCCTATCAGATTTGTGGATATTCAAGCCTGAAGTCTAGTTGCTTCTCTGGAAAGGAAGACTTTTATAGGGTGACTCCTACAGAACTTGGTCCCTAATTTTGGGGAACAAGAAAGTTTAGCTTTTAGATAGTCCGTAGGTCTATTATCTAATTACAGGTGAGAAAAGAACAGTTTTGTTCGTGACTTGAGAAAGGTTGAAATTCTGAAGAACAAGCTTTTGTTTATAAATAGGGCTCAGAATAAAGCTGTTTAAGCTAGCTTACTGTAAAAGCAGGAAGAACAGATCCTCAGCTAATTTGAAAGGTAAACTAGCATGCCTTCGCTGAACTCAGAGAAGCTGCATCCATTTATACCAGTTGAGGCTGACACATTTCCAGAGTCTGTACTAATGAGAGGCCTGGAAGTGGGTGGAGGCATGAAATTACTTCAGTATTATTACTTTAGCAAGGCCTTCTGCACATGTTCCTACCATGGGACCACCAAGGAGCATTTGTCTGAGGAGCAGTTTTGTCACATCAAACTAAATGAGTTTCTGTTGGTGCTCTCAGCACTTAGTCCCATCAAGGGCCCTCACACGGCTGCTCCAGCACACAAGAATGGATTCAGGAAGGAGCTGTGATCAAAGCATCCTGGCTCTACTGAAAACGGGAGTCTGGACAGAAGACTGAGGCTCTTCTGCAGAGCAGCACATCCGGAGTGTGTGCTTGTGGGGGAAGGCAGAGGTGAGCTGAGTACAGTTGGTGGGCGTGTATTTCAGTTCTGCTCCAAGTTACATGTCTTCACTTAGGTTTCCTTCAATGTGAAATTGTTTATATGTATTTCATTTACTTTAATAATTTAGTCTAACTTTTCATTTTTTATTAGACTAGGAAAAAACCCCTAAACTGTGTATCAAAGAAAAAGCCAAGCCAACTGAACGAAGTTGCCTGATGTAGTTTTTCTAGGATTCAGTGATTGACATTAGCTGTAGCCTTGGCCTTATTTAGTCTTCCAGATTTTGCTGGGGCTAGAGGTAGATCTTGAGGAATTGCCTGCTTACAGGTTGCAGCAGATGTCTCAGCTGGAGTGGGCTCCTCTCCCCGCAGAAATAGAGCTTCTGAACACGGACTGCCATTGGAGCAACCAGTTTCATGAGACAAAAATGCTAGCAAAGTGGTCCCACTCTCACTCCCTGTCTGCATGCCACAACCACTTACCTTTGGCTGGCAGTGGGACTGAGACCCTGCTGGGAGCTCATTCAACTCACTGAAGTGGCAGAAAACAAGCCCAGCATTGACGTGGATGATTTTCTACTATGCAGTGAGTTGAATTGCCACAGCAAGGGTCCCGTGAGCATCACAGCTAGCCCAAGAGAAGGGATGGCATTGCGTGGCTGTGAGCAAGAAAGGAAGGAAGGGGAATCAGACACCCTCTCTAACTCCTTTTGGGAGTGCTCTCAGTTGGCTCTGCTGAACATGTAATTGTAAATTTATTGCCTGGGGGAGTTTTCAGTCGGAGGAGGGAAATGCCAGATGAATTCAGGCACCTAAAAAGTTAGGCTGTTCTGGAAAGCAGGCAGAGTGGATCACTGGTTGGTGTACGTGGGTTTTAGAGGCCGATGTTCCATCTTTGGCAGGGTTTGAGCAAGCCGGATCCCACCCTGAAAGATCTGCTTATAAAACAAATAAACAAAAGAGCTGTTCTGTGTTTTTCACTGGAATGCCACTAACTGTGTTAATGACAATGGGGACCACCAATAGCGTGAACTCCCTGTTCTAATGCAATACTTCCAGGGTTCTTTAAACTGCATTTTCTAAGAGGCATCAAAGGCGAAAAGATTCTGCATTAGCTCTATGGGAGCTGTGTGCATACATCAGAGGGCAAATCTGGCCCCCAGTATTCTCCCTGCAGTGAGTTTGAGTCTCTGATAGCATCAGTGCAAGAAGAATAGAGCAGTAGCTTAGGAGGCATGTGGCATTTCCTGGCTGGGTGCAATGGATTCCCCAGCTGAAACCAATAAAAATCAGTTCAGGAAGAATTTTTCAGAAAATCAGTGGTGAAATTGACAGTCTTGAAATGCTCACACAGTTCTTGCAGCTGTGGAGACCTTAAAGTCAATGAGTTCCAGGAAAAATGACAATAGTTCTGGAAACTTTCCCATGACTGCCTCTGGGCAAGCATTCAGAATAGCTCGTTTACTCAACGATGCTAATTCATTAATCATTAGAGATACTTTTGTTCAGTTCCCTTTGAAGTTGGCCAAAACTTTTCTTTTCTCCTAAGATGAAATGTGGTCAATTATATCCATACATAGATATAACATGGGGCAGGTTCTTCTCTTTGACAAATTATTTACAAGCTTTGTCAACCCAGACTTCTTGCTCTCTGATGTTTCTCAATTGTATATACTGACCAGAAAATGTTGCAAATCATCCAATTTTACTGTATTAGATTGGCTTTTCTTTCAGCTTGGTTCTTAGTGTCCTCGATCACTGTGGTAAACTTTGATATGATTGGTCCTTAATTTTCTTAGTGTAGGACACGTCATTTTTTGTGCTCACAGCCAACTGGAGCATTATCCTTTCAAAGGCATGACTACTCCAGTGGTACACCTTCTCCAGGAACTGATAGGTTTTTACAACCTCCCTTGCCTTTCCTGCCTTTCCTTTCCTTTCTGAGCTGATGGGTGACCAAACTTGAAGCCAGATGGTGTCACAGCACTCCTCTGAGAAGACTTAGCCTTACCTAGCCCTGCTTTTCTAGAGGCTTGGGCCTTCCAGCACTGCAGCTGGACTAGAAGGAGCCCACTATATCACTCCTATTCCTCTGTCTCTCCAGCAGCCTTTCTCCTCTCCTGCGGGTGAGGCTTCACGAGGCAGCTGAGTCAGCTCACGAACTTGCTGCTGGTGAAAGGGGCAGGCTCGTTCCTGGGCACATGCTCCATTTGTCTCCCTTCTGTCATCTCTGGGATGTGTCTGATCCATTAGCCCATTAAAGTGGTGAAAACTATTCACTTTTTCTTGTTTTGGTTTGTTTTGTTGGGTTATATTTCTGCCAGTTTAGTGAGCTAAATTCACTTTCTAAGGGGTCAAATGAATGCCAGAGCTGGTCAAAGGGAAGGGTAGGTCTCCATAGCTGGCAGCAAGAGAGGGAATGGAAACGATGGTGGTTAAACTGAGCTGTTTTGAAAAAGGAAGGCAGCTGCTGCTGCATTTTGAGGGTTTCTGCGTGCACTTGCTGCATTAAGTGTCTCAGGAGAGATTGACAGACAGTGCTTTTTTTGGTATCTGAACAAGGTTCAGGCCTCAGATAGGTGCTGAGCTGCTCAGGCAGTTCATCTTGGAGTGTTTCCCAGTGGTTGTCCAGAAATGAAGTTTCAAGGGCAGAGGCAACTGTGGATTTTAGACATATGGCTTCAGGGAAGAAGTAAGCATATTTGGGGCTGGCAAGAGGCACTACATGCTGCAGTTTTGGATGCTACTGTCTAAATTCTACCTAGGGTCTCTTTTGGTTGTGGACATTTCTTCCTTCTGTTTAGCTAAGAAGGTTGTGGTGGTGTGGACAGCTTTTACGGTAGGATATCATACTGGTGCTCAGAGGCTGTATTTGGGCTTGCAGTTTTAGCATGTAATGCTGAAAATTATCCATGAGAGATGCTCAACAAATTCTGTAGTAGGCAAGGAAGTTCTCCACGGATGCTCTGAGATATGGCAGGGCAGAGGAAGAAGCTTCCACCTCACTGTAATATGAGAGACTTCAGAGTGGGTTCTGCTACCTACTATTCTGGGGAGGGCAGGATTGCCACTGAAGAATAACAGCATGAGCTCCAAGGAAATTTGCCACTGAAGAATAACAGTGTGAGCTCCAAGGAAATTTGCTGCTGGCTGGGATCTCAAGCCCTGAAGGTGTCTATATCTTACTCTTAGGTTGTTCTAGATTTCTGCGTCTCAACCGGTCACTCAAGGTCAAGAGAAGTAGACAACTATGGTCACATGAATCATTCCTTATTTTGGGTGCTTATCCTACAAAACAGATTTTGCCCAAGAAATACTAATTTTTTCTCCATTACCTAGAAAACCTACCTTGGACAACATGTTTCCGTGTAGATGTCTGCATCTGACTAGGTGAATTCTGGGTTTGGATGACCACTCTGAACTGAACATCAGCAGGGGCAGTAGTGTCATCAGTTTCTGTGTGATTAATTCTGGAGCAGGAGAAAAAGGGAAGTTCACCAACACTGTTTTGTTATGTATAGGAATGCTCTATGTGACTACGTTCAGCTGATTTCTGGGTAACTTTGTGGCTGCAGGCAGGCTGTCTTCACTTAAGTGGAAGGGATGAGAGTCTGGACAGAGCTACAGGCAACTGAAGCCATGCCAGAATTCCAGGTTTGAATGGGACACTTTCCTGGGGAGGAAACACATCAGTCTGAAATTCCCATAGTAGATTAAAAACAAAAAAAGGAGCAACTGATCTTATTTTAATACTTTAAATGCTTTAGCTGAGCAGTTCAAATGCTGGAGCTTAGTCTCCTTAAACATCTTCAGGACAGAAGTGCCTCTTAGTTCTGACTGACTTGTACTTGTGAAGTTTTGAGGCCAAATGATTTTTGCAAGGTGTTTACAGAGAGGAATTAGCTATACAAGTCCAGTAAGTCTTTAAATCTGTTTTCTTCCTTAACTGTGTTTTGTCAATTAACTTGAGCTCCTGACTTTCACCTGTAGAAGATTTGACATTTCTTGGTTGGTTCATCAGTTATACTTTTCTGTTTGCATCCTTTTTTACTTTATGGGAAGAAGCGAGATTAATTCCTGTATGAATGCAGATAAATTGCCTATATGCTAAGCAAACCTGAATTCCTGTGTTTTTTTGGAGTCCTGGGCTGTTCTTTACCAGCATATGGAAATTTTTTTTTACTTCTCTTTTTTTCTTAGCATTTCCACACAATGGGAACAAGCTGCATTGGTAGCCCCTTTGTCTTCTGGACACGACTGTTAATTATCATAATACACAGGTCTGTCATAATGACATAAATATAAAAACAACAGTGCCAAATATGTTTTCCCTCCTTCATATAATGCAGATGCCTATGAACATCTCACTTGTCCCAGTGCTAAATGGACCCTGTGAAGATGTTGGCCAAATACAGTGTAGGGAAATGCAGGTCTGCTAAATGTTCTTTGTGTTATTTGAGATGGCACATCATATGATATGAGCTTGTTGTGGAAGGATAAGCAGCCCCACTGGACATTTTGTCATGAAAAATAAGTGACTTACACATTTGGTGGAGGGTAGAGAGGGAGAGGAAGTAAGCAAAAAGTACCAGGCAGAGAAAGAAAGAGAAAGCCAGCTTCCCTTTTATTTAGTTTGATGTCACGGAATATTTGGGCCTTTTGGGGACCATATTCATGCACCTGATACAATAAGCCACACCAATGACTTCAAGTCTGAGGATTACACCCATCTACATCAGGGGATAAAAATGTTCCTCAAAGAATACTTAGCTCTTTGGGGCTTTGACCTTTAAGCTACTCTACTTTGTCATTTGTTTTCTGACCAATCCCATTTCTGTGATTTAATTCTAACTGCTGCAAAACTTGGCTTATAGTCTACAGAACCATGCAGATGAAGCAGAGGTGACTTTGTGAAACATTATTTAAGGAAGCAACTATTTTAGTTACAAAATTGAGCTGGTTTTGCTCCAAATCTTAATTCCAAGCCATCTCTGTTATGGTTTTTTATTAGACTAACTGATAAAATAACACAGACAAAGTTTCAGGCATACAAGCCCTCTTTCAGATATGAAGCAGAAACAGCAAATATCAAGTGAAGAGTGTAATTCTTTGCATGTGTCCATACACCATTCCATGAATGCTTATTCTTTGTGCCAGTCTCTGTCTGACTCCTGTGTTATGTTGACAGAATCGTTTGCAATGGCTCCTACTGAATCTGATGAGTAAACGGATGCAGGTGAGAAACAGCTGTTTTTCCTTCTTACTTTCCAGCCAGGTGAGATTTTGGTGTGTTACTGCCTGAATGCTTGTGTTGGCACAAGGGAGAAGAGGACCGAGTGTAGAGCAAAATGGGTTGACGCTGAGCAAAGGCAAAGTCTGGGAGGCCACCTCTAGTGGTAGGCTATGCTCACACAAATACATTTATCAATATGATGTATAGCTTGCACTTAGGAGTACTGATCTCAGTTTATATTGCAAAGAAACATATCCTTTGAACCTATTGTCTGGCTCCCCTCTCTATTTTCAGCTCAGCCTACTTATCCTGGCAATTTCAGATGCTTGTGTTATGACCCATTCCATGTATCACTGCTGTCCTTTCCCCTATCTTTCCAGTCTGTCATGCATATTGTTACCTGGTGTCACCATACTGAGAAATAGGAAATGCAGGTATCTCACTGTTCCTTCCTTTCTCTTGCTGTAGGACATTTCTTGTTGTCTTTACATGTTATCCCCTTTTCCATCCATACCTATTAAAACTCTTCTCTAGTCCCTGCACAGATTTCTTCTTGAGTTTTTCTTCTGCAGATTCCTTTTGTGATACCTGCCTCTATCTCCAATTGATTCCAGGAGGATCTGAGGTTATTCAGAACCTCTGGAAACTCCAAGATATTTTTAAGTAGATAACTGAAAATGAATTTTGTGAAGGTGAGAAAAACCTGCTGAAGCTCATTTTCTGACTAACTCATCACAACTGGTCTGGTGGGGCACGTGGTCACCATCTCCATCTCTTGTCACAAACTCAAAGGGCTATTACATGAAGGATGGGAGCTGTGCTGAAGTGGATTTTATCTGTTTTCAGTAATTCTCAGCTTAATTGTGTCCCTACTTCTGAAACTAGGAACAGTACATTCCTGGGAATTATGTTTCTGAGAAACAACGGCAGCAGAAAATGGCATGCTGCAGTGCTGGGAATGACCCTTTGAAATAAAATGAATGTTCTTTGACATTCTTTCTCTCTTCATTGTAGCCTAACTGGCATCAATACAAAGGTTTACATCTGTATTAAAGATGTTGGTGATTGCTGAATGCATGATACATGGATGGCCATTATCATCTGCAGAGAGTTAGTGTACTATGCATATAATCAATCAGATTCTGTTCATGTCAGGAGCTGGCCAGCTCATTACAGCCCACATTAACCCTTGCAGGAGAGTGATAAAAGGCAGAAATATTCTGGAACAGGCCAAGCAGTGATCCAATCTGCCTACTTTTTGCCTGAAAACCCTGTAGGCATATAGATTTGTTAGACACCAACCCAGAAAACCTGGATGATTCTATTTAGCCACTCATGTCTAGTCTTGAATCTATTACTCAGGACAGGAGTTCATTTGCTGCTTACCACTGTCCTGATATTCAAATTCTAGGCAATCTGGTACTGGATCTGGTCAGGAAAGCAGCTGTCATCGTCTGACCTGCTGTCATCTGCCTTTTGCATGATGGATTAGTGGTAAAAACTCTCACCCGGGTAGTGGGAGGTGGAGATCAAGAGGCAGGATCCTGCATTGCGGGCTGTGTCTGGACCAAGGGCAGAAATGGATTCCAAACCATGTTCCCAGGGCTCTGTTGTTTCATCCAATGGCAAATCATTGAATTAAAGTAAAATCAGAATCGAGAGCATGGCCTGGAAAGCCAGTTTTGTAATGTGCACACACTCCAATCATCAGCAAAGTGAGCCAGTAAAAAAACAGAGGAAATAGTGCATTTTCTGAAAGAGTTAAATAATACTGTTAAAGCTACTTCAGCTGCAAGATATATAGATTTGAGGACTTTCATTGACTGTATTATAAAGGAAATCAGATAATCTGCCTGGCCTCATAATCTATGAAAGACCTTGATCCCTGGCTTTGCTGCTCTGCTGATGCTTCACAGCCACAATGTTGGCTTAACTGGCCAACAACCATAGGAGGAGACAGGGATTCAGCAACAGCTGGGAAAAGCACGTCTGTAAATCAGTCATTTTGCCATGACTTTTCAAAGGAATAAGAAAAACCAAAGAACCTAATGTTTCAGCTATCATGGCAGACTTAGGTTAGTGTGACTGTGGCTTTCTGTGCTCAACTCATTGCTAATTTCCATGATAACTCTCAGGCTCTACAGGATGCTGAACTTGCACTGAGGGATAGTCCAATGCACTTCTGAGGCATCCAAAGATGTTCCCAGGCATGTGTTCCCACCTCTTGAATTGACTGTGCTGAGATCTGAATCCCTATAAACAAGCACGGAACCTCTTAAAATAGCCTTAATTTTTGCAGTGAGATGATGACATCTTTGAAACTGTAGTCAGGCTTTGAAGATGACAGTAGCAAAGCTGAAGCTTCTGGAACTGCAGCCCCAGACCCTGGCACAGATGTCTGCTCTTGACTCTGCATTTGGTTTATAATTGTTGGCATAATTTTTGAGTTAATTGGAATTTAAAGAATAAGAAGTTCTTCTAAACTAAACAAGTAAAATAGCTCTATAAATAACACTTAATCTCCATTGTGACTAAATTAAGTGAAACAAGAAGTTATTAAACACATTTCAATTCATTGCCATAGCTTCTCTTAAATTTTATGTGAAGCAGGAAACTGCAGTTGAAAGCAGGGGAAGACAAAGGTTTCTGACTGAGCCAAGGATGTGGCACAGCTGGGAAAAAAAGTAAATATAAATCTTAGGCGAAGTATTGCTAGCAGAGGCATTAAATAAAAGAGGAATTTTTCTGTGTGGTACCAGTATGACCTTAGCTGATTTCTCTGCCTGTATTAAAAAAAACAAAACAGATTCAAACTGAAACAGGTGCAGAGAATGGTGGAAAAGGAAGCCTGCTTTAGGAGGACAGACTCAAAAAATTTGCTGTTTAGCCTGATTGATGAAGGTTGAGAATGGATGTTAGTAGTTTAGAAAGATATTTTGGGGGTTAGGAGTATAGAGAATAAACACAATGGGGAACTACTCAGTCTTACCTAACTCTGGAAAACAGAGGGCTGCAAACTAATACAGATACCTTTAGGCTGAAGGTTAGAAGAGCATCTGTAACCACAGAACTCTTGCTCTGGAGCAAGAAGATTGTGGTTATTTTGTCCTTTTCTTTTTAGGACTAATGCCCAGCCCTAACCAGTGTCAAGTCTTCACCAACTGGGAAGGGGCCAAAGAAACAGGGAACACAAGGAGGAGAATTAAGTCAGGGGAAGAACTGGTAAAACTGAAAGGACATGGTGTGAGGGTTATGAAAGAGATTGCTGAGAGATGAGGTGGGTGACGCTGAGTGCCCAGGGAACTGGTAGAAGCTGCCTGGTGTGCAGGACTCTACTCAGAAATGGGAATGGAGCAAGGAGTGCACATGTTGTGCCACCCCAAGTTGCTGGGATCCTTGCTGTCACATATCCTCATCTTATGGACCTGGGGGCCAGTTCGGCCAGGGCCAGGAGGAGATTGTTGAGTAGAGGTCCCATAACTTGGTGGAAGCTGCCTTCTAGTATGAGTCTCAGAGGAAAAAAATGTTACATTGAACTTGGGACTTCTCTGTACAGGAAAGAATTGTATGTAGTAGTTCCATGTAGAGAAAGGCAATGCCACTCCATAGGAACTGTCCCTATGGTTTTCTACTCCTAATGTCTTAAAAAAAAAAGTCCGCTAAAAAAAGAACTCTAGTCTGAAGACTTGGTTTGCCTCAGAGAGAACTGATTAATTGCAGGTAAGATTCGTTAGAAACCTACTGACTGGCATTACTCTGCAATTATATCTCTGGGAACCAAGTCAGTTTTTTGGCTGTTTTTGTTGTTGTTGTTGTTTTTTTCTCCTTTATTTGAGAGGTATGGCAAAAAGCTTCAGGTTTCATATCAAGCTCTGATCCCAGTAATAAAGCTGGGCAGAGCTGGTTGTAATGAAAGCTGCCTGTGCGATATCAACATACAGCAGGGTTTGATTGTAAGGTTCTTATAACCTAGAAGTGGAGAAATGCTTCTTGTGTTAATATCTTTATATGTCAGTATTTCATTCACTGCATAGAAACAGGTGCGAGACCAGACAGCTGTAACAATGTTCTGTGCCAGAATCTATCTTCTGAATACATCTTTCAAGCACTTGGCATTGTTAGGCTTTTAATGTCTCTAAGAATCAGGTAAGAATAGAGAGGAACTCAGGACACTGCAGCAAGAGCCAAGTGCAAAGTTGCTGAAGCTATTTCAGTAGGAGTGGAAAAGAGAGGATTTCCCGCTTTCTTTGGGAAAACTCATTAGAGTTCACACCAGACTTGGACTGGAAGCGTAATTCCCATAATGTTGCTCGAAGATGTTTTATAATGACACTGTTATCATTCCTTCCCACCTCTGCAGCTGGTTCCAGTCCCCATGAATTCATTGGAAAAATGGATGCCACCAGAGCCACACCAGCTTACATGTCTTGTTGTTTCCTCACTAAAATCTCTTCAGATTCCATTTGATATGAAAGAGGTTGTTGCTGTGATATGACAAGATGCCATATATTTAACCTGTAAATAAATACATCATTGCTGTTGTTGTATGACCTCCTGGAATCAGTCTGAGACACCAGAAGGACTCTGGTTTATCCCTATTTTACCTGAACTCATATTTTCAAACTCTAATTGTTAAACAACCCATAATATATATCACTGGAAGACACAGGCTCGCATATAATAGCTCTAAGTGAAAGGGATAATTTTTATTGAACATTTTGCTATTAACCATTTGTTGCGGTCAGCACGCAAGCCGACCCTCCAAAGGGAGGAAAGCAAAAAAAACCTCAGAACTCTGTAAACCCAACTCTTGTTTAACACTTATATTTTAATTACCCTATGAAAAAAAGCTCATCAATGCTATGAAAAGAAAATAATGCCCAGAATCTATAATGATGTCTACTGGGAGTGCAAGTTTCATGGGTACGTTTTAAGTCTGCAGCTTCTAATGGGTGTTTCTTTGACGTTACCCTAAATAGTAATCATCTACATCTACCAGAGGTCACACTAACTATGGAATTGTGCTTCTCCTGAGTTTGAAGTTTAATGTTTTCTCTACCCTGTTGTGCATATTATCTCTTCAATGCTATCCTTTTTACAGTAGAACTGTTGGACACATGTTGAAGCATATTCTTTCTCCATATTCTTTTATGATGTCACAATTATATCAAACATACTCATTTTAGTATAAATTTTAAAAATCTCTAACATATGTTTTAGAATGCTGCAAAGCCCTTTCTTCCAAGCAAGAATGACAAAGCAGTGCACCTAAGAGAAGTAGAGACCTGGAAGTATTTCACTATCAGATTAACTTGTTGGCTTTGGTTCTTTTTTATGTTCTTTACCTGGCAGCCTTAAAAAGATTGTCCTACTTTTGGCTGGGATTTACCTCACCGGAATTCAGGTGTTCAACCTGGAAAGCGGACTAGGAGTTTAGTCTAGCTGCCTCTGCCACTGAGACAGTCACTACGATGTTTCATCTTACTCATTTTAAACTGCTGGTCTAGGATGGGATGTCCCACCCTCAGAAGCATTTCCCTCCTTCCCTTCACTGCAGCTAGAATTTAAGATGAGCTTTGAATAAGCATTTGATCTTTGAATGATCACCGAGAGATGCTGTGTAATGAACCTACACTGTTCAGGTAAATGCAATTTTAACTCCAAGGTATTCAAAGCTAATACCATGGTATGTTTAGTCTTAATTATGGCTAGGCCTATTTTAAGTAACAAGCTTTAATAACTATACTCTCCATATTTAGTATTTTACTTACCGGTGCTACAGATTTCATAACCTGCTCATGAGAAGTTAGTGTTTTTTCCTCTTGCTTGACAGTCTGTGTCAATGGGCCATTCAAAAATATTTGCTTAACTTGTGTTAGTTATGGTACCTCTTAGAAGGCATACACTTGAGATAAGTAAAAATTGAGCAGTTTACACAGATTAAAAGCATGCGATTTGAAATGAACATGCATTTAAGAAAAGGAAACATTTGGAACTTGTTAGCTTTGTGAGCACTTCTTGCAAGTAGATGTAGTTCTAATGGTCTTAAGGATCTATGCGTGGAAGAGAAGGACTATCTTTCTTAACCTCTGAAGCAGAGTGATTGGCAAGTATTGAGAATTAATTTGTTGGAAAACAAGTGATCTCATGGTTTAAAAGGCTTTGTCAGTGACTGCAGTAAGAATTATGATGATGCAAATCACAGAGAATGAAAGAAATTTAGTTCCACAACATTTTATTGTCGAGAATGTTTTCAGCAATGCTGAAATACTCTAGCATTCTCTATGCTGATGTACAGTAACATCTGTTAGTCAGAGAGGTCCAATTTTTAATAATTGTATTGACAAGGCACAAAAAGATCAAGTAGCTTGCTCAAAGTCACACAAGAGTGAGATTTAGTTTGAGTTTGCGAAGAAGAATTGCCTGGATCTCAACCTTCTATTTAGCCAGTAGAGCTCATATTCTCCTTAATGTTTAGAACTTGTTCCATATAGCACATGATTAAAGTGCTTATGGCTACAGCCTCAAGACCTCTTGTTATTTGAGTTGGAACCTAAAGGACTTCTATTCAGAGTGCCAATTAAAGACATTAGATAGAAAAGTAAACAAAGCATGATTTTGTAATATATAGCTCTAATCATTTGGAAAAACTAAGCTTGCAGAAGATAGTGCAGCTGCTAACAGCATAATAACTAATGTGCAGTATTTTAATCCAGATGTTTAAAAACATTTTTTACATTACTTTCAGACAACTGGGAACAGGAAAAGATCTATTCTTGTATTATGTATTTGTTATTTAACACACCAAGCTGGTAATTTTAAAAACACATTATATTCCTCATCTCTTTAAAATCTGTTATTTACTTAAAGAAGAACCTTCACTTTGAGGCCTTTTTTAATTAAAAAAAGTGCTCTAGAAATAATATTTTGGAATTAATCCTTTCTTTTTAAAGATTGAATCTATGACTGTTGGAATAATAATAATGTATTTTAATAAAATTTGGGCATGTGATGCTGCAGAATATAAAATTTGTTGGATATTCGCTCCAATTAGTAGTCATTTGGAAAAATCACTGCAGTGGATTGCACAGGGGTCCAGCAGGTTGATATGAATGCCCAATACCTGTGTTCAAGTCAAACCATTAGACTAGCCTTAGCCATTCAGAGCAGGGGCCTCTTTTATTGTTTTCCTGGCTCCAACAGTGGCTGTAAGCAGATGCTAGGAGTAAGCAGGAACAGGACAAGCATGTATTGGTACTGTCCCAACACCTTCTATACTCTCCCAGTTCCAAATGTCCTGTCAGCTCAGGAGATTTCCTGATCCATTGCAGTTTGTCTATTTTGTGATCTTTAGTAGATTTGTCCAGTAGGTATGTGTTGTACCTTCCCGTGTGATGGTGTACACGTGCCTTATCTGCAACACCCCTTGACAAAAAGCTGCACAAGTTTACAGGCTGCTACCACCTCCTGTTTGTTTTGAACGTGGCTCTTACTAGCTCTGTTTGATGGCTCCTAACTCTTTGTGTGTAGTTGAACCTTTCTTCATGTTACCCATGAAGACTTAGCTAAATTCTTCAGGATAAACAAGCCTAACCTGCCTTGCAAATCTCTGCAATGATTCCCGGTTCTCCTCAGGATGTATTTCAAAATATTTTTCGCAGACTTATCCAAGAGACCTTTTCATGCTTTCTGGTTTGCACCGTTTTCAGTGTTTAACAACCCAACTTTACAGCTGTCTAGAGTAACTTTTATTTGAAAACCTTGCAGCAAGCTTGAGTTTGTGGCCTCTGCAGTAATCTTTAGGCTGTGATAGAAAGAAGATCCATTTTGAATTTTGTTTGATTAACTGTTTTCTAGTGTTCTTGTTTCCTTGTTTTTAATGTCCATAATTTAATCTTATTTTTATTCTCCTTAATTAAAAACTAGTATGCTATAACTAGAAAATCTCAGGTTCTCAAATATTACAGTGACAGGATTGAAAAAAGTACAGATATTTTTAGCAAACTACTATTACAGATGAAAACAACCCTGGTACCTTGCCGCAGTTCTGTGCACCATATAAGTTCCCGTTCCCTACGATGTGGCAGATATGCCTGAAAAAATAAAGTACTGTGAAAATGCCAATTAAAAAAAAAAAAATCTATTTCAGTCATAAAGCTTATTGTGCATCAATGACTTTTCTCAGAATCAGAAAATTAAAAATAATGTTTAATTAACTGTTTTAATTTTGAGGGTAGTGTTGGCAGTCTTCCTCAGTGCTCTCCAAAACATTCAGCTTCATCACATCTCAGGCTGTGGTGAGGTATTTGGCACAAGCTCCAGATAGGCTGGCAGAAGCAAACCCCTAACTGTCCTTGAGTGTTCATTGCTGCACTTGTGTCTGATCACTGTGTCTCCTGATGTGTTTCTGTATAAGTACACACAGAAGGTGGTGTCCTTACAGGATGGGGTATGCAAGAGAGGATGAATGATAGGGGCTTCTTAATCCAGAACTGACACTGAAGAGATGCGTGTGTAAATGTGACTGTAGTACTGCGGAGTATGCTTTTAAAATAAAGGTTGCCTGCCTCACTTTACCCACTTTGACATTTAGATGTTGAAAGTAGATGTGAAAAGTCTGGGAAAACTGTGTGAGAGTCTCTTGTGTCAGAAAGGAAGAGGAAAGAAAGTATGGTAAGTAAGCACTGCTGGGGAAAGCAATTGGCTGAAGCAGTGAGATACAGGATGACTCTTGTCCAGTACTCTCCTGGGGTATTCAGCTGGCCAAAAAGAAAATTTGTTGTACTTTTGGTAACAAATAGTACTGCCAGTGTCAGGCATTCCAAAATCATGAATCAGGCCCCAGAAATCATTGAGAGATTAAGGAGAAAAGTTTTCAGAAACAGTACACATTTGGAGATATTTGTATTCTGGTTATTTTTTTCCCCGTTTTTACTGTACATTATGACATATTTTAGAAGTTTTTGTCACATCTCTGAGGAAAAACAGGTACTCTTAAAAACTGAGATTTTCACCAGATAACATGACTTGAAAAGCTTGGGCTTTGTGGAAACCACTGACTATCAGAAACTCTGATAATACATTCAAAACGCTTAGCAACAAAGAGTACAAGAATGGGGAAACGAAGTAGAAGGCTTCAGAAAGATTAAACTGCCTCTCTGAGTGAGTTGACTAGCACTGTTACTGAAATTAAAGTGAGGCTGGCCAGATGAGAAGACATTGTAAAGATTTTATCGATTAACCTTTTGCAGGGAACACACATCTCATTTTTCCTGGTAAAACAAAACAGGCTCCAAAGAGCAAAATGTGGTGATTTAGAAAACGCTCAAAGGAGAAGCAATGACAGGATTTATGGCATTCCTAAAAACGCAGAAAATAATAAAAATGTGGGAGTGTTTCCTCTGTCACTTACACAATCCTTGCATTTTGATAGTATTATATAAAGACCTTACAGGGCAGAAGCGCAAAAATCCCCTGATCCAGCTAAGATATGTAGTTTTCTGTTTCCAGAATTATCAAACTCAGCAATAATTTTTACAGGCAGCTGGGAAGAACAATGAAGAGCTGTATAAGAACAAAATTATCTATTTTGATGACAATTACTACCCTGAAGTTCATAAAATTTGGAAGCACGTTGAAACTAAGCAAAACCAGCTTAGGAAAAGGGATAAGGGCCTTCATTTCATAATCATCACAACTAAGTTGGACATTATTATATAAGAACAAAAGATCCCAGAGAAGCATTGCCAGTGCTTGACAGTTGAAGCATTGCAATCCTTCAAAGAGAAGCAGCAGAAGGATTAAACATCTAGTCTGCAGTAGTTAGACCAACATCTAACTTAACAGCAAGTTCACCTGGATTTTGCAAAGAAGCAGAAGGCCTGACGTGCATCAGAACTGCAGAAAGGGAAGCAGAGAAAAAGAAATGAAATATGAAGTCCGGATGCTCTACTATGTCCAAGGAGCAAAAAGGACGCCCATGGGAGGAAGTGTAAAGCTGCCTTTTTCTGGGATGCAGTATTCCTGCATCCAGACCCTTGGAGGAACTTCCAGAAAACTTGAGGCTGTTTGGGGTTATGTATTATCTGGGAATGGACATAAGAGGCCAATAAAGCAGCTGGGGATCAGCTTAGAGACATAATATCTTCTGTAGAAGCAGTAAGAAGAAGGGAAGATTCTGAACCTAAATTCTCATTTTCTAGTGAGCATAAGAGCATTCCTCTGCAGCTGTGTGACTCCCTTGCAGGAGGGCTATGTCAGGCTTAAGAGCAAAATCCTTGGCTGTGGAGCCACACCATCAAAACAGGCAACAAGCTTCATAAACACCATGTTCTACATTGTACTATAATGGTAGGTTTAACAGCCAGATGTCAGGGAGGGATATTATGGATACTAAGAAGGGAAAGAAAAGATAGGATGAAGGTATCAAAAAGACAAGGCTGTACACTGGATAAAATGTGCAAGGAACTACTGACACAAGAAGGGGCAAGTGGGCAAAGGTTTTCTGTATTTTCCTAATATGTTAACTCCGTCTATTTCAGACTTGCCTTGTTCCTTGTCCTCTAGTTCTTAATCTGAAAAATAAATGAGTAAACGTTGGCAAAAAAATTGTAAAATATATTGCAGCATTCTCAGAAGTTTCTTTTTCCTTTATGCTCTTTTAATACAAAGCGAAAGTTGGTTGGGATACTTTCTGGGAAGTCAATTCTTTGCCTGCTTCAGCTGTTAAAAATAGTGGTTGTAGCTCTCAGCCTACTGATCAGCAGTCTGAAGCCAGACTGCTTTTCCGCCCAAATGAATTTGAGTCCATGGACAACTGGTGTAAGTTAGCTGTTGATCCTAGCTGAGTTTCCACCAGGTTAGGATAGCTTTACACCCAGAAAAAAAGTAAATGCTAGCTGTGTTTTTCCTTGCACTGTGCTGCATATGTTTGTATTGCTCTATCAGGAAGGTAAACCTGCAACTAAGAAGTTGGCTCTTTTGCTGTCCACTTTCCTCTTTCTCTAATGCCTTTGCCTCCAGAGGTAGGTACATACCTACATGTTAATGAACACAGCCCTTCTGTCTTCCACATGAGACAATGGTGATGATGTTTTATCTTCTTTACATTAGTTTATTTTCAGAAATGTCAATATGAATATATACTTTGTAGAAGATTTTGTAACTCAATAATGAAGCACCAATATTGAGCATTTTAAAAGTGACTTTTAATGTTTGTAGGGTTATGGTGAAAGAAGCTTTGACTAGTCTTCACAGAGAAACAATTTATAGGATTGAACATTACAGAGCAGCTACAGTATTAGTTGCTGATTAACCTCTCTGAGGGTGGATTCCTAAAATGCAGATGCCAGAAATGTGTGAAATTGAGGCAGCAGGTTGTGGACTAAAACTTCTGAAACTCCTCAGCCATGCTGTAATTAGAGTGGTATGAACACCAGATTAGCTCTGCGCTAAGCTCAAGACACAGCCAAGCAGCCATAGGGACTTTAGGACTGAATAGATTCTGCTTTGTTCAGATATAGCGAATACAAGCAACACATCTGCTGATGGTTAAAGACCCCTCAGTGTGGCTGGAAGACAATGTATTGTAAATTGTATGAGCAAATTATTGTTGGCTCTCTCTGTTACTATGACAGTAATGGTGTGTAAAATATAAAGCTATAGCCAAGGTCAGGATGGACAGTATCTCAATGAGTAAGATACTGAGCTATAACTTTCAGTGTAATTCTGGCCAAATATGAATTTATGCTTACTATGTTGTTTAATGTGGCACAGCTTAGGTCTCTTAAGACAGAACAGAAAACCGTGCCGGCTTTAATTCTCAGTTGATTTATTTAAAGACAAGAATAGACACAAGTAACCATGTATAGATAGCTGTTTCATATGGAGTATTTACCCTTGTTCTGTGCAGCCTTGTCATAACAGTGCAAAATGTACAGAGGCATTCTGCTTATGTGAGTTCAACAGATGACATAACTTATTGGTGCTAAGATTTGCTTGTATCTGAGCTGTCAGAAATATGAGATCATCCTTCTTCTTTCCTAAGATGACCTTTTCTTTTAGAAAATATTTTAACCATTATTTCCATTACAGTCCTGCTTTAGGCATTATGTACACGCAGAAAAGGACCTTTTAAGAAAAAACACTTTCATCCTGCTCCCCAAACCTGAAAATACTAAATATCCTGGTATTACACATCAGGTGGAAAAGTAATTAAAGAGACAATGAGGTAAGCTGGCAACTACTTGTGAACAATGTAATAAGTAACAGTCTTGGCACCCCAACTGAGAATCATCAAGCATGCTTGACCTAACTTACCCCATATATTATTTACCTTACTTTGGAAAACATACTCAGTTGCTTTTAATTTCACTATCCAACGGTCCTTTTGGTTTATTTTCAGCTGTAATATGTTTAATAACATATTCAGGGAAAGCAGAGCTTGAATAACTTGGTGACAAATTGCTGAATCTTGTATTTGAGTTCTAGAATGATGATTTAAAACAGCCTAGAGCTACCCTGTTCCTGGGCTAACTTTGGAGCAACTTGGTCACCACTGAGCACACAAAGACTAAGCCAGACCCTGAAAACTGCAGGCTTTGCAGCACGCAAAGGGAATCACTACCTGGTTCTTGCAAGTAGTTCTACGATGGTTCATTTTCCAGGCTGGGTAGCATAGTGAACTGGTTGCAAAGCTGCACTCTTAGTTTAGCAATGAGTACTTTTTAGAATCAGCGATACCAGTTAACTTTGTTCTCCGCCTAATTTCTTGAATTAGATGTATTATCTGATGCCAGATACCAGAGGACAAGCAGTGTTGCAATGCTGGAAAGCTAACTGGCCTAACAAAATGTCATGTTACTTTTTTATTTATACGTGGGTGAGTTTGATCTCTTTCCTCACATCATCATCTGGTTCGCTGACTTCTCAGTCTGGAGTTCTCCTTAGTAACTGGCCTTCCAGCAGTCTTGCTCCCTCGTGCAAGTCCTTGAAGTGTTTGTGTCCCTGGACATCTGCTGCCAGGCTCAAACCTCTTAAAGGAGGGCTAGTAATCCTACAGGATTCCATGGTATATATTGTTCTCCAGTTTTAGCCTCAGAGCTTCTTCTTTGATAGAGTCAAGCTTCTCCATTGCTAATTAAATGCTGAAGGCCTGCACAGCTCCAGCCTTGCCTCTCATACATCAGATTGCTTGTCCAAGCCCCCTCTTCCTAATTGGTCTTAAAGGGAGCTTCTAATTTCTTTTCTCATTTGTGACTTCAGGCTTTTGTGGAAACTTGTTACCATCCATCTGTCATGTATACCTATTTCCCCCCTTCTTCCTACTTTCTGTTGCCTTCCTCTGGTTGCTACCTCCCTTTTGTCCCTTGCCCTCATACTTGTCTTGACCTCCTCCTGTGGATGAATGCTTTTGTTCTGGAATGTCAAGGCAGGGCGTTCCTTCTTCTGATGCATGGACGTTTAGTCCCTCTGGGCTAAAGTTGTAAGGAGCAGGCAATGCTGCAGAAAACACACCTTAGTGAGCAACTACAATATATCTAAAAGCAGCCAGTAAGACCAGCATATCAGCACAGTTCATACAGTGCGGTGGTCAAAATTTGCAAGTGAAACCCTTAGATTCTACACCCTTCCCACCTTTTTTGCCAGAGTGCTTCACCTCCATCACTTGGTGATCCTCAGACTTGGTGGTGCTCCTCTGATGAACATCTTGGAGTCAGCCAACCCAAGAAGCATGTCCAAGCCACATCCAGAACAAATCAATACTAGCAAGGTCAGGACAAAAATCCAGCAGTTAGCACCACTTCACAAATACGATGTTCTTCACTGCTAGGGAACAGGAATCCTTGGGCAGTTGTTCCCTCAGGAGAACACTGAAGGAGAAGAGTATTCACCAGCTTCTGTTAATAAGGGGCAGTTTCCAGTTGTGCTGGGTTTGGCTGGGATAGTTAATTTTCATCATAATAACTAGTATGGGGTTGTCTTTTGGATTTGTGCTGAAAAGAGTGTTGATAACACAGGGATGTTTTAGTTGCTGCTGAACAGAGTCGAGGTCTTTTCTGCTTCTCACACCACCCCACCAGTGAGTAGGCTGGAGGTGCATAAGAAATTTGAAGGGGACGCAGCTGGGACAGCTGACCCCAACTGACCAAAGGGATATTCCATACCATATGGTGCCATGCTCAGCATATAAAGCTGAGGGAAGAAGGCAGGGGGTGAGACATTTGGAGTGATGGTGTTTGTCTTCCCAGGTAACCATCAAGTGTGATGGAGCCCTGCGTTCCTGGAGATGGCCGAACACCTGCCTGCTGATGGGATGTGGTGAATGAATTCCTTGTTCTGCTTTGCTTATGTGCATGGCTTTTGCTTTACCTATTGAGATGTCTTTATCTCAACCCATGGGTTTTGTCACCTTTACCCTTTCAATTCTCTTCCCCATCCCTCCGGAGCAGGGGTGAGTGGGAGGCTGTGTGGTGCTTGGTTGCTGGCTGGGATCAAACCATTATACCAGTCTTCCTTTTGAAGATGGGCTGCTGTGTAGAAATAAATGCAAGTTTCATGGGCCTTGACAGATGATTTTGTATCCAAATAGGTGAATGTTGCTTGCGGGAGACCAGAACTGGGATCTAATAAATTATTTTAGGGTTGTTCATACTATTTTACTCAAAATCCAAAATGGATAGGGTACAATACACTTCTCTGTAGCATTTTCTGTTGGCACTCCAATATTGTCTGAGTTATCAATCTGATCTTCACCTGCCTGGTAGTCCTGTGCACAATGTAGAGAGCACCAGTGGCTGTTCAGTGCTGTGGATTTGAGACCAATGGCCATGCAGTGTATGAGATAGCCATTGCAATGCTTGTCATCACTTGCCCGAGTCCCTTTGTGGGTCAAGCCCTGGGTCTTGTTAAAATAATGAGTAAAGAGGTGGAGAGGCAAGAAATCAATCTCCAGTCCTCAGAATGAAGTGTGTTCCTAACAGTGGTCCCAGCTTCTGTCCCAAAAAGGAAGATGCCCTTCTCTTCACCTTTGTAGCTCTGCCCAGTCAGCAGCTTCTGCTCTTTGCTTTTATTTGACTCAAATGTTCTCAGTCACCAGTTAGTTATTCCATCCCAGTGACTGAATTGCAAGGCAGACTAGGGCTGTGTGACATACTAAATGGCATCTCAAGAGGTACTAAATAAAGGCTTGTTTATTCAAAGGAAATGAAATAAAAGATAATGAATAAAATTCATTGGTTTTTTTGTTTAGGAAAATGAGTCTGTAAGATTTATTTGAAGAGTAGATTTTTTGTCTGTGTTTATGTTTAAAAACAGTGCATGGATGCCAGAGTTCCAGGGTTTTTTTTAGGATAAGTTCATGAATTCTTCAGATGCGACTTTGAAGCTTTTCCCAACCTTTTGAAAGTATAAGTAATAAAATTGGGTGGGTTCAGTGCCTCTGATGAAATCTCCTGGACGTAAAATCCATCTACTAAGGTGTTTCATATTTTCTAAAAGCCAAAATCGTGCAAACTGCAGCCCGAACTACGAGGTGCTTGTTAAGCGTAGGCAGAAAACAGTGTCAAATGTTCTTTAGGCTGCCTTTCATAATCACTTGTTGGCTCCACTTCTGCAGGACCTCCTACAAGGAGGTCTTGGCCATGTTCTAAAATAATACATTTATCCATAGGTGGCAAAAGCTACAGCTGCAGCCTGCTGTTTGTGTGAGATTTAAACACCAATGGAAAGGTCTTTTAACTTCTCTGAATTCCTCATTAAAATGCTGGTGTGATTTTCTGCAGCCACCTCAGCTGAGAGTAGCAGTCCAACAAAGAAGCACTGGGAAAGATTGGCATTGTATGTTTCTCTCTGAAATGTGGCAAATGAAGAAGTAAATTTGGATCTCCCATCAAGAAAAATGGGAGCAGGAAAAGTATTTTCACCACTAGCTGTTGTGGGTAGGGATTCTGTGGAGACAGCTCTCCAGCAAGGAGCTGGTGGTGAGAAGTTCAAGAAAAGACGGCAGTCTTGAAGCATTGCATATCTTTGTGGATGCTGTCTGTTGTCTTCTTAAATAATAATAATAATTTTTTAAAAGCTAATTTTTTTTTTTTTTAAATTGCAATCTCTTCTCTAGCTGGGCTTTCCCCTTTTTAACACACAAGCTAGTCTGCCTTTGCAGAGAAGACAGGATAGGACTGTCAGGGCTGTATATCTATGTATATGTATATGATTATGAGCAGGTTTATTTGTCCAAGGAATAATGAAAACCAATGACCTGAAACTGAAGCCAGACAAAGTCATATTGGAAATAAGACACGAGTTTTTAACAGGGAAAATATTAGCCTTTGGAAAATACCACTGTGGGGAATGGTAGTGTCTCCATTTCTGGACATCTTCAAATCAAACCAGATCTCCAGTACTGGATTCACCAGAGCTAGGCACAGATGCCTTAGCCAAGCTCAGCCAGCTGGGCCCAGCACAGGCCTAACTGGGTGTGATTTAAAGACCTGAGAAGTCAGACTGTGTGATCCAGTTCTAACACATCCTTCTCACTTTTTGAACAGGAGAAGCTTTGTAAGGAAAATAGGAGCACTGAAATTCAGCCCAGCTTGAGATTGACAGGCTCAAGTCTATTGTATGTTGTTGCTTCTGCTAGATGTGTATGACGTAGTTAAAAGCTATAGTAAATGGCTTTATTTCAAGTCTCCTAAGATGTGTGAGCTTTTGAAAGCGGTTTCTCAAGGCTAGCATGTACCTGATTTATAGATGTTTCCTAAGAGAAATAAAGTCAATTTTGTAATTTTTATCACTTGTGCTAGAGTTTAACAGATTTCCTACCTGGTCCTTGTGAAGTGATAGTTCATCAACCAAACAGATAAGGCCTGGATCTGTTCTTGGATGCATGATGAGTACTGTGTGACACATGCAGGTGTACTGGAAAGGATGGGAATGTTTGCTGAGTCTTAATTAGAACGAATATTTCAGAGTTAATATTTGTACTCATACGTGACCAGAAACATACTGTTTGGAAGATACTGTCTGTTTTCAAAGGCTTGAAATAAAAGAATCAGAGTTTGACATTCTTACAATGATTATTCTGAGATGAGTCTGTAGTGGCCCCAAAGGGGCCAGAATTGTGTGCAGCAGGAATGACAGCAGTAAAGATCAGCCCTGTGACCAGAGCAAATAGTTACGGAGATAGGAAAAAGAAGAAGTTGAAAGCAACTGAAATTAGAAAGCATTTTTTTCCTAGCATCTCTTGAAGAGAAATATGTGCTTGTATCCCTGTCTTGGAGGTGAAGTTTCAAAGTGTCTTGGTTTTATTTATTGTTCAAAAATTCTGGGATTCTGCTGATGCTTTTAAAAGGGCAGCTACAGGCAGCATTGCATGAATTTGGGATGGCTTTGTGTCTGAGAACCTTTATTAGATGGTTTGTTGCACTTCAAAATTCCTCAGTCTCTGTAGACATTTGCCATATCTGCTTAGCTGTATAAAGCTTTTTTAAAACAGTTAAGTCATTTGATGTTCTCCTGACTTTAGAAAGGCCGTGAGAGTTAAGTGGATTAATAAAGATATTAGAGTAAAAATGGTAATTTTAGTGTAGAATTAGGAAAATTAAGCAAATCGTGGCTGAGAGTAACACTCCTACTGTGGACAGGTAGATACTGAGCCTAAAAACTTTGTACTGCTTATGAACTCCTTTTTTTTTTTCATTGAGGAGAGATTTAAAACCCAGCAGTGTTTGTGAAAGAAAGCATCGTATGTGGCAAGTTATCACTGTGCAGTAAATAACTGAAAGGGAAGAGGTCTGCAAGACTGCACCCAGAATTTTATTGGCCTTGGTATATTGCTGTCCCAGAAGAAGCTGAGTCTAGTTGGGAAGCTGGTGGGAAATCTACATGAACCATTCCTGTGGATCCAGTAGAGGCACCAGTCAGAAGGGAAGGAAAATTCAAAGGTTGTCATCTGTAACACTGAAAGGCACTGTAGCAGGACTTTAAGAGTAGGTGTAGAGCTGAAGGAGCATGAGTTAGTGTTGTGTGCCACTGAATTTCTGCTCACATAATTGTGTTCTGCCTTCTTGTTTGGATTCTGTAGCTCGTGATTCAGTATTCATCATGTCCTAGCGTATAATGCTGCAGAGAACTTCTGTAATTTGCTAAGCATTTATGACAGGTTGTCCTTGAGTCTGAGCACATTTCAGTGGTGGATGAAGAAGTCTCTATGTACATTGGCCATATATCAGCTTAAGTTTGTAAAACACTTTGGAATCCTTTGGGGCACAAGGCCATGTAATGTAAGGCCATTATCATGTTTACTAAGAAAGCTGGGTTTGCTGCCAAAAATGACAAAATCTCATTTAAGCTTTGAAAGACTAGCTAGACTCTGCATTAAAATAGTGCAAAACAAAGTAAAATGGGACTTAGCAGTAATTTAAATGGCACCGGCAATTGGCACTGCCTCTTCCCAGTGTAGGCAATGTTGATCGTATTCCTTTTCACCTTCTTCCTCTGGGTTCTTTAAAGTCCGTGGCTATAATCATGAGGTGGACTTGGCAGCTGCGTGTAGGACCTGGAATGTGTTTTTCCAGCAGCCGTGTCTGGATTTGTGGCTGACTTCTTTGGCTGACGCCACGGCTAGCTCTGCTGGCAGACAGATCTTCTTGGGGGCTGTTGTGGGTTCACAGGGCTGTCAGCTTGCTTTCTGTTCTGCCCTGGATGCTGTTTTCCTTGAGTCACACTTCTTTTTTTTTTTAGAGGTCTGTGTTTGTGGACAAACTTTCTATTATGAAAACACATGATGCGGCAAAAATCTTTCCATATTTCAGTGTTCTTATAAATGTTTCCCTGCAAACCAAGAGTAATTGTGCACATTTACTCAGAAGAGTAACTGCTGCTGTAGACATGGTCATTTCCAAATAAAATTGCTCAGCTGGGGACCTTCTGTTGCAATTTCTGTCACTGGTATCGTGCTGAATCCTGATTCCCATGACAAAAAATGCCCCATAGTGACCTTCACTGAAATAAGACCTCGATCTGCAAAGGTATTTAGGTGGCTAACCATTATGTAGGTGCCTCATTTCCACTGACTCATATTAAGTGCACTAACTGCTTTTAAGGATGTGGGCTTAAACCTTGCAAACAGCCAGAGCCAGCAGGTCATGTGGGTGATGCCAGCTCGGCAGGACGGATTCTTACTCACAAGCTGGATTTCCACCTGATTGCTCCTTTGCTGACTCATTGCTCCACTGAAGTTTTGGTAGATCTGCGCAAGTAATTTCACCAGGGGATGGGTTATGTTTATTCATAGGAAACTGAAAGACCCTCACTGGGTCCTGATGAGAACTCTCCAAGATTTTTTTTGCTTTTTCTGAGATTTTGAAATATGTTTTTAGTGATCAATTTTATTTTCTTTTTTTTTCAGATCTTTCTTTCTCTTTCTTTCTTCTTCCCTGTTCTTCTTTTACTTTCTAGATTCCTTCATTCAGGGAAGGCATCGAAAAGAAAGCAAGCAGGAAAGTAAGAAAAAAAAAAAGCTAAGAAATAGGAACACAGTGAAAATAAAAAATATTTCAATTTGGAAAAGTGACCTCTACATTTAAAAATGCTTTGAATGGAGAATGTTGGGACCTGTAGTCTTGATAACTGGATTGAGGCAATAATTCTTGACCTATGTTAGAACTGTTTTTAGGAAAAAAGTGTTTCCCTTTCTATGTTAGATACTCTTATAAGCATTTTGCATTTTGATGTCTGTACTTAGAAGAAGCTGTCAGCATGTGCTCTAGGCCATATCGGCAGGTCAGTGAAGTTCAGTTGGTTTGTACCCTCATTTAACTGTGGACCCTGGTTTCCAGCTGTAGGGGCACTGGTTTACTCCTGTTTTGTTGTGTTTTTTTTTCTCAAATGAGCCAGCTCTTGCTATAAGCTCCTTTCCTGCATTGTTGAGTAGCTAAATGACTACCATTGAAGTAAACACCCCTATGTCCTTTATATGGCTGAGCTGGAGTCTTATTATTTCTGAAACAGATATTGAGGGCAAATTTCCCTGGAGCCCACCTTCAGTACATTTTTATCTTTTTCACTTTCTAATCCATCTTTAAAACACTGAAGCAAGACTAAGAGGGAATTAGTAAATAATTATATGGCTTTGTGCAAGAGTAGTGGGAATATCAAGTTCCTCTTTTGCAAATAAATGGGAATTCCATCTTTTTGACAAGGAACAAACTTGGGTTTTTTATAACAGGAAGGCTGGGCAGCAAAGAAGAAGTACAAAATAACATTTTCTGATGCTGCAGAGGGAAATGGGAATCCCTGAGTTCTGGATTACAACTGCAGTGATTTATACTTTCATTAGGTAGAGACATGAGAATGACATAGCAGAAGTTAAGTAGTTTTCTGTTAGTAATTTCAACTTTGCTTCCTAAACAATTTTTTAGCAAGAATTTTTTGTTTGTTTTAAATGTGCAGTGCTATGGGGTTTTATTAATTATTAAAATACCTGACAGAAAGTACCTTCAGGAAGTGTTTATGACTAAAGTATGCCTAAGGGTAGTATATTGTTTGCTTTAACGTTTTAGATGTTAGATGATTTTCGATTTTAGGGATGTAAATGGCTAATTTAGACGAATGAGTCATCACTTGTCTATCACATTTTGATTTATAAATATCATAAAGGAAGGAATTATCAAACAATAATAGCTGCCAAGCTCTCTTACCAGCCAGCCTTAGATAGATACCTAATTTTTTTTTTTCAGTGATTCATCCAGTTTGCTCTCAAAGTTACTAGGAACAATAAAACCCCTGCTGCTTTTCTTCAGATACTTATCTCTACTTAACAAAGCTGACTGTTAAGAATTTCCCCTAGTTTATATTCATTTTCTCTGTTTTTAGTTACACCTTCTTGTTCCAGCCTGGTTATTTATTCCCTTCCTTGGTGTTTACACTCTTCAGATACTTGAAGTGGTTAACGTACAGCTGTTAGACATTGTGCAGACAATCAAACATCATTCCTTTAATGTCTCCTCATAAATCAGACCCTCCAGCCATTCAGTCAGTTTTATGGCTTTTTTTTTCCGCATACCCATCATTCTGTTGCTCTCTTTCTGGTATTGAAGTACCGAGAATTGTACAGAGATTCCTGCATATAATCCCCCCTCCCTCAAAGGGAGGCTGAGTCATTCACTCTCTGGTACAGTATCTGTGACCACATACACAGCTAGCTACGAGTTCTGGTTTGGTTTGCTGCCTCACGTCTGATAATCTGGTGCTTTGTAGTATGTCCTTCATTCTCGTTAAACTAGAGCAACGTTTTGGACTGTTTGAAAGCTTGAATTAATACATTTATGGTATTTAGACATTTTAGGAGAGATGTTGTAAATTAGTGATCACAGATTTGCATAACAATCAACAGTAAATGAGAACTCAGTATGATACTGCAATGTCAGAAGGAGATGTGAAAGGAACAGACATCACCTAGTCCATTATGCTGCCTAGAGGTAGGATGCAGTATAGCTCTGTTGCTCCTGATAATGTTATCTTTCCTATTATTAAGGGCATTCACCAAAGAAGCTGTAATTTGTGTAGGAATTCTATTCCAGTATTTACAAAGCAATACTGCAATAAAGCTTTTCCTGCTTTCCAACCTGCGTAATTTTGATTTTCAGGCTTCTCAGGAGGATTAAGTGTTGTGTGTTTTGCTACACCTTCATGAAACCTTCATTACAACCTTCATGAAACATGGGACTGGAACTTGGGTGCACCTGTTCCTTGCAACAAAAAGAAGACATAAATGCTGAAAGAAATACGGTTACTGTGTGGCCTGCCATTATTAATCTAGTCCTCTAATCACAAAATATTTGGGCAGCCATAATCAGTGCTCTTGAGAATGACTGCCTGACAGGGAGATGCTGACAATAAGTACTATTAATTCAGCAAGAAAGGCTTTATCCATGCCAGAGTCTCAGCTGCTGATAAAGATGATTGCAGTAGTGCAGTGCTGATTTGCACCAGCTGAAGGTCTGTGATCTATGTAGACTGAGTTTGTTTGGAAAATAGAAAACGGTGATACAGATTTCACCCCAGCTCCTTGCATGTGTACCCATGTACCCAAAGTTTCCTCTGAACTAAATAAACTCACTTGAAAAATACTATCAATTCAGAACTGTCCTAGCAGATAAAAATAGCAGGGCAAGATGCAAAGCCTACAAAACTGGCCTGGAAATACTGTAAGAAGTTATTTCTTTTCAAGTTATGTTTAGAGTACTTATTATTTGGGGTGTGTGAGCTGTAAGTACATTGCAAATGATTTGTGGTTTTATTGATACTTAATCCCCTATTCTAGCTAGTGTCAGGAAATGCAGGGAGACATCATGGAGAAAATGCTACCCAAGTGTAGAAAGTGTTTAGTGGTCTGGGAAATGCTCCAAATTGGATATTCAAAGCAAAATATAGCACATCTTTTGAAAGTGTCAGAAGCATTCCAGTTCTCATGTAAGTATTAACATTTACTGATATATAGACCAGACATACCCATGGGTCATTCTTACCTGATAGAGTTGAAAGTGTTCCTGCTCACGGCAGGGGGGTTGGACTAGATGATCTTTAAAGGTTCTTTCCAAACCATTCTATGATTCTATCCAAAACTGGACTCATTTGATGAATAAGTAAACACACTTTTAAAAGTACTCGATTTCTCAATTTTGAAGTGTGTTTATTGCAGAAATTACATGTTCAGATAATTTAGTGTCATACTTTCTGCCATTTGCTGCTCATAAATGAACTCCTTCTAATATCCTCTATGTAGATAAGCCTGGAAATCTTTCATTCAGATTACGTACCCAGAAACATATCTCAGACAGGTGAAAGAAGTTCTTTGGAATATGCATCTATCAAGTGGGAATAAGGCCATCAGATATGTCAAAAGTGTGTGCCAGCATGATCCCTGATGTCTCCTTTAAAAATAACAACAAAGCAAATGAAATAAAATGACACCATCTCAAATCCCCATAACACAGAAAGTCACAACAAACTGCCGCATAACCTTGTAGGGTTTGGTTTACCCTACCTTGCTTTAAGCTCCTAGTTGAAATGCCTAAATAATGAATGAAGTCATTCCAGAAGTTCTCTACTGTCAATGAAAAGTGATGGAAACCACTAGAAGGCAATATAGGTCTTAAAGTCTAAATTGTAGTGTTGGTAGAAAATAGTTCTGCTTCCTTCCTCAAATTGAATCTGGCTATACTATTTGGCTATATAATGGCTATAATTAAGAAAAAAAAAGTGCAATTTACCAACTGAAATAAAATGCAAACCTTAATAGTGTGCTCAAACCACACAGGTTGAGTCTCTCCCAAAGCTCTCTCCCAGTCAGTCAGACTCACGGCAGAATTCTTAGGGGAAAGGGATACTGATGTACAACAGACCTAAAAATTAGTAAAATCAGACTCTGGAGAGCAAAGGGAGGAAAGAAAACTTCAGAATGAAGATTTTCTTACTTAAAATGTCCTGTATCTAATATGATCCTTTCTTATTTAACTTTGGATCCAGTCATGCTAGTGATGGAATTCCTGTTTTTTAAAGATGATGCTTGGAATAACTGTATAGAATATTTTTTTATACTACTTAAAATGTTTTAAACTCACATCTAAGGATGTATGTTTCTGCATATTGTGTATTGTATGTGTACATCTATGATATATCATTATCATAGTTTTCAAACACATCTGGTTTTTGTAAATCCATGTCACCATGGAATTCTCTTACCTTGAGGGAAATATAGGAGATAGGAAAGAAACTAAGAGGTAAAACATCTACTTCTAATAACCTAGGAACTTTTTCAAGGATAACAATATCTAGCAGAATGTACCTTACTAAACATGAATTTTCTACTAGCACTTAATGTGCAATACTGTGCTTCCTGTGTCTCTATTTTACTGAAGTTTTCTGTTCTAAAAGCGATATTTCTCTCCTGTAAATTAATAATCTAAAAATGAGTTGTCTATGTGTAAGCTAGTCAGCTTCATCTCCACGTACATATTCAATGGAAAGAAATAGGCACCCCCAGGGAGCAAATGCATCTAGGCCTTTTTCTAAAACAGAATCACAGAATCATGCAGGTTAGAAGCGAACTCTGGAGCTTGTCTAATCCAGTTCCTGGCTCAAAGATGGGCCAGTTGCTCAGGGACCTGTCCAACCAGGTTTTGAAAATCTGGGAAACCTCATGCAGTGTTTGACTGCCCTCATGATAAAAGGTTTTCTCCTTTTATGCAATTAGAATTTTGGATCCAGCTGAGGTCCATCTTGCATCTTACTTTATGCTTGTACACCTCTGAGAAGAGGCTTCCTCTGTCTTTTTCTCAGGCAGCCTCTTGTGCATCCTGTTCATTGGCCTCCTGCCCATCATGGTAGCCCTCCACTGGGCTCACTCCAGCATGTCCATGTTTTTGTGGTACTGAGTAGCCTAAAACTGCGTACAGTACTCCAGATGGTCTCACAAGGGCGGAATAAAGGCAAAGAAACATTTTACTTGACCTGCAGGCGAAACGCTTGCTAATACAGTTCAGCTGGCCCCCTTTGCTGCAATGGCACACTGCTGACTTACATTCAGCATGTTGTGTATCAGGGTACCCTGGTCCTTTCATACCAAGCTGTTTTCCAGATGGTTGAGCCCAAGCTGCATGGAGATACTCCTTTACAGATGCAGAACTCTGTATTTGCCTTAGCCTTCATGAGGTTCCTGTCAGTCCATTTCTCCAGCCTGTCCAGGTCTCCCTGAAGAGCAGGTTGTGCTCCTGCATGTTGACTGCTCCCCTCAGTTTGGTATCACCCATGAAGAGGCTGAGTGTGTCCAGTCACTAGTAAAGGCCAAACAGTATCAGCCTTGCTGAGGTCAAAATGTGCAACACCTTTTGGTCTTCTCTTGTCCATGGAGCTGGTCATCTCATCATATAAACCAGTCAGATTGGTCAGGCATGTTTTGCCCTTGCTATATCCTCATCACCTTCTTGCCTTTCAGGTGATCAGAAATGGTGTCCCAGAGGATTTCCTCCATAATCTGCCCAGTCACAGAGGTGAGGCGGACTGACCTTAATCTTTTAGAAACTTCCCCAGACTGCAGTGACCTTTTAAGGACAATGGTTCTTTTGCATAGAAAAATAGAATCAGTGATGTCAGCCAGCTCTTTCAACCCCCCTCAGATGTAGCTGATCTGCTCCCATGAGTTGCATGGGATCAGATGGCTTAGGTGGTCCCTGATCCTGCCTTCCTCTCCTGCAGGTACAGTGTCATTCCCATAGACTCTGCTGGTAGCCTTCAGGGGCCAAAATGCCTGAGAACACACCTGCCCAGTGAAAACTCAGGGTAAAACAAAAGAGATGGAGTACCTCAGCCTTTTCCATGCCCATTGTCACCCAGTCCCTTGCGCCATTGAGCAGAGGGCCCACATTCACATTAATCTCTGCATCTGACATATTTCTCTTCAGTAAATATAAAGACAGGCCAGGCTGATTAGCTTAGTCTTCACTAATTTTCAAAAGCCTAGAAAACAATGACTTGAATCATAGTTCAGATTCAGATGAGCCTTTGTTTTGTGATTGACTGTTGCCATTAACAACCCACACTGGGCTAGTGCAGCCTGGGCCGGTGGCATGTTTGCACTGGTTGATAGCTGCCTTCAGCAACCCAGCAGGGTAGTGCCACTGCTTTGCACAAGGAGCAAGGACTTTGATCAAGCATCAAAATCATGGTTTTCAGGCTTTTATTCTTTGTTGTGTTCTGACTTGTATACTGGTTTTAATTACTTGAAGAGTGATTAATGACAGAGAAACACAGCTCCATGATCACTGTGGTCTCAGGCGGTTACTTAATCTGTGGATCACCAGACATCTTCCAACTCTTTGGAGGTTCCTGCTGGTGTGCAGAGGGACATGCGCTTGACTTACTTGGCACACACAACACCAGTTTTGTAGGGTCTAATTTTTTACATGAAATAGTATTAAGTGAAACAAAGATGTCAAAGATTACTTTTATCCCATGAGCTAACACTAAAGGAGGATGGTACAGAAGACGCCTGTAAAGTATTTAAAAGCACTTAAGGGAAAAATCATCTGTGTGGAGAAGTCATTCTTCTGCTGTTGTTCTGCAATGCTTTTCTTTTAGGGGCAGTTTTACTCACAGGAAGCACACTGTCAAGGCAGATGTTACCTTTATGGGTTCTTCCAGTGCTCAATGCTTCTTGAATGTTGGGCTGTGCTATTGATGGCAGATTTAGCCCAGGTTTTACACGTCAAGATTGCAGTAAAAAATCAAAACACATGACTTAACCTGAACAGAGCAAAACAAGGCAGGAAAGCATTTCCTAGCCTAAAACTCCTAAAGATAATGCTCTAAAGAATATTTAGGGGGTGCAGTGGGAGGGTGTCATGATAATACTGAGTGGAATGAGAAATGGTATTTATGAGAATGTAAAAATGAAATGGTGAAAAGAAGAAATAGTTTATCTCACTAACCTCTTTGTCAGTGCAGTCCTTCCTATCCTTCCTGTAATATCTGTTGTACTAACTATTTGAGGAGTTTTTTGCCTGCCAGCACAGCAGCGTTTCAATGGAGCATGCAACGCACCAAGGCTCTGCACGGCTTCCAGTGAGGACGAGGGACAGATTCCAGGTGACTTTAATGCCTTTCCAATCCAGGTCTAAAGCCTACAGTCAGCCTAAGACTACAGCTAAAAAAGACCTTCCTGTGCTTAAAAGCTCAGATCTGCTACAGCAGGCAGTGCCAGATTAACAAGGCAAAATTACTTTATAGATCTTTAGGCTGCTGTAAAACTATTATAAATTAACCTTGGCTACCTGCGAGCCCAAAGGGTGTATTTGGCAGCAAGGGAGGAACATGCTATCTATACGACACCCTCTAGCTGAAGAAGGGAAGGTGGCATACAGCCACTTTTCCTGCTTTGAATTACCCAGTATTTCCCCTGATGGAGAACCATCAGGAGAGCAAGACTGCTGAGTCTCTGGCTCTTTTGCACTGCTGAAGTGGCAAAAAGCAGCTGGAGCAGGCCTGAGAACAGAGCTGCACAGCTCGACTCGTTTAGCATGCTAATGTATTTTCTTCCTGTTTCTGAGCTGTATGGCAAATGGTAAAACTTTCGATTGGCTTTAATTGCACAATATGTTAAAATGTAGCTAAGTACTCATCATACATTAATTACCAACAGATTTCTGAAGACACTTTTTGACATTGAATAATTACATAGATGTGTGTCTCTTATAAAACGGATAATCCTTAATAAGTTTATTTCTTGCAATCATTCTGTAATTATTTTACACTAACTATATTTAGATTTAGTAGCATAAATAATAAAATACCAAATTATTATTTAAAACAATATTTTAAAAGTTTAAGCTATGTAAGTTAATCCTACAGAAATATGTCTTCAATAATCAACTGGTATTTTTTAAAAAATGCAATTAGAATCTTATTAAATCTAAATTAAAAGCTTACATGAAAAACAATTTTAAAATAGATATTGAAACCTAAGAATTCACACTCTTCAGTGTTTGCTCCTATTACAATGCACACTTAAGAATTTGATAATTTTTTCCAGGTGGATAAAAACAAAAAGGGTTTAAATTTGTAGCTAGTTTCAGATTTTAAAGTAAACAGGCTATTTAAATGGAAGGACGTGGTTTGCCCTGTTGTACCCATATGGGAATATTTAATTTTAAACACATCATAAAAATAAGGCAGATTAACATTTTTAAGCAACTTTTTGCTGTTTGAAGGGAGATATTTATTTTCACTTCAGACACTGACCTTGGCTTTTCCAACATGCAAATTCTAGGTCAATGATAGGCACAGGGAAGTAAAAGCAAGGATGTGGTGGGCCGGCAATCATTTTCACAAAATGAATTAAAGTGAAAATATCTGTAGAGACCACAGGATATGAGGGCATAAAGTATAGCAAGTGTGCTCAGTCACTGGAGTGACACAGAGCTTGATGCAATGGGTAACCCTAAGGCCATATTTTGCTCTCCTTGGTTTAATGGAAGGGCAAAAATTCCAGCCCTTAGTTATTGCTAAGCTAGTTTTTGGTCAGTACTTCCAAACTGATCTGCTGTGTCCAGCAGATCGAGGGAGGTCGTCCTCACCTTCTACTCTGCCCTAGTGAGACCTCACCTGGAGTACTACATTCAGTTCTGGGATCTCCAGTTCAAGAGGGACAGAGATCTACTTGAGAGAGTCCAACGGAGGGCTATGAGGATGATTAGGGGACTGGAACATCTGCCTTATGAGGAAAGATTGAGAGACCTGGGGCTTTTTAGTCTGGAGAAGAGAAGACTGAGACGGGATCTAATTAATGTGTATCGATAGATGAGGGCTGGGTGTCAAGAATAAAGAGGCAACCTCTTTTCACTTATGCCCTGCAATAGGACAAGGGGCAGTGGATGCAAGCTAGAGCACAGGAAGTTCCATCTCAACATGAGGAGGAACTTCTTTACTGTGAGGGTTACAGAGCACTGGAATGGGCTCCCCCGGGAGGTTGTAGAGTCTCCTTCTCTGGAGACTTTCAAGACCTGTCTGGATGGGTTCCTGTGTAACCTGTCCTAGATTCTGTGGTCCTGCTTGGCAGGTGGGTTGGACTCAATGATCTCCAGAGGTCCCTTCCAACCCCTAACATTCTATGATTCCATGGTTCTATGAGTCATCTGCTTGGAATTTATTTTTTTTTCCAAGCTGTAATTAATATCAAGGAAGTTTGAGTTTATATGTGTGTCTCTTTCATGTCTGTGTGCACATTTATGGAGGGAGGAACTCTTACCTAATCTGAATGAACACAGCTGCTTGCTTTGCATTTGTACTGGACAGAAAAATATTAAGCGATTAACAGTAATCTGTAATGGTACCTTTATCTCATTTTCTGTTTTGAGGCCTCTCATGGCTCTTAATTTAACATAATAGACACAGTAATAGTAGAGATACATAATGATAGAGATGCATAACTTATAAACCATCTTTTCACTTACCTTTCTGAAATGACTGCAACTAAGCGTCTCCAAAGAGGCCATCTCTGAAATTACATTTTAAAATTACTTTTTACCTCCACTGATTTTTGTCTAAGAAATGAAGAGAGAAAATGACATTACTGTACTGCTGACTTCTTACATTTGTTTCAGAAACTGAACTAACTTCTGTGCCAAAATTTCATATATAATATGTGTAGAATTGGTGTTATTTATTTATACTTTTGGTAGGTGATTGTTTACATCAAATACAAACTCAAGCATATTTTATTTCATTAACCAATGCCAAGGGGCCTCAACAGAAACAGGAGAAAACATTTTCAGTGAAAGGTAAACACCCTAGTGAGCTGGACTTTTGCCTAAAGACATGAAAAAATACCAGGAGGTACTTCCAAGCAAATTAATTGGACTAAGGATGCCTGCAGCTGATTGTTGGCAAACATGGGACTTTTGTGCTGGGTTGCTTGTTATATGATGAACTGGTATCTGAGGTTTGGTAGTTTTGCTGTTGGTAAGTATGAATTCACGTTTCCATTTAAAAACTCCTGGCAAAATCCCTTCTCTATTGCATGCAAGTGCACAGAAAGTAGGAGGATATATTCCTTGAAAGGCATGTTGACTTTAATTGTTTGACTCTGTCTCATCCTTTCATCTTTCTGTGGGTCATGTCTAAACTTGCTTATCACCTAGGTATTTAAAATTACTTCAGATGGCTACAATGACTAGATCATTAGGACTTTGCTCTAGGAAAAAGAAGGCTTGGTTACAGTACTCTTTTCAACACAGACTCCCTGTTAAGGTAAACCTGTCTCACCTTCCATTTGCAACATGGAGTTACTTTTTCCTGATTCTGCAGATGCAGTGTGCAGGATGGGTTGTGGCATCTCCAGGCTGTGGTCTAACAGCAGCAGTTCAATTGCAGTGAAAGACCAGGGATATACAAGTTACCAGCCTGTTTCCATATACGGAAGGGAAAGTGGACAGAAAATATCAGGTGAGCTCTGCATTCAGGCAGTCTCTTTTTTTCCCAAGCAGTGACACAGCTCTCTGCCCAAATCACTGAAATCAGCCTGAAGCAGCAGCACAGTGCCCTGCTCTGACCTAGAGGACAACATTTTTCCTTCAGAACAGGCTAAGATGGAGGCATGGTCATACCAGGAGGCAGGGACTCTTATGTGCCAGGTAATACTGCTTCAAGATGTCAAAAATGTCAATTTTCCTATACTGAGGAACCTTGCCTAATTTAGACAGTCTCTGGTTTCCTTTCAACTTCTTAGGCTAGAACCGAAAGAGGGTTTATGCATTACTGTGCATTACCATAGTAGTTGCCTACAACATAAGCGTGTTTGAATGGATTTAGAGTGTATGAGGCTTTGCCCAAAGTTTTGTTCTGAACGAGTGGCACTTTACGCAGATCAGTTTATTCAGAATTTAAAAATGAGATAGCAAAATATTAGTTAAGGCTTTGTAATAGCCATATTGCAGAATTTCAGCTGTAATTTTCTGCCATTCATTGCAAGTGCTCACTTGGCATAGCTTAAAAAATTTGCATGAAGGAAGACCCCAGAGTTGGGGTCTTCACATAGGCTTTGCAACCTGTTTTTTGATTTAAAGCATGTCAAGAGGATATCAGAGTGAATTCTGGAAGATCCAAATAGTTAATTCTTATTAATTAAAGAAATGAGACATTGAAGTGCTGAGGCCTGAGATGTGGGCCCCAAGTTGGAGTCAACCTGTGGATGACTAACAACCTAGCAGAATGTTTTGTTGTTTCTGTTGGCTTCATGTTCCAGAGGCAGAATCTGGCCCACCTGTGTCTCTGTGGCTCCACTCTCACCCAGGTGTTCACGGTTGGGGTGGTGCATGAGGCCAGGATTATATCAACCGGGAGCCGATTAGTTAGTTTCCTGTTGGGTGTGGCTTGGATAACCACTATCCATGATACCACAATTGACATTGTAATGTGAGAATTTAGGAAAAATGTAAGTGGAGAGTGGGCATGAATTTCTTAATGCAAAGCTTTACTGAAAATAATGTTAAAGAGTAGATACAGATACTAATAGTACATACAGCTTTTCCATAAGAAATATTTTGAAAGTTATTTTTACTTTACTTCCCTTAAATTTGTGTGACATTATTGTGGCAAAGGAACTTGGAGGCCTCTGTATGACAACTTCTTTCGTGTCATGCTGTCATGTCTTACAGCATGTGCCCAGAGGAGCTAAACACAGCTTTTGCCCATGACAGTCCTGCTTGTAGGATTTGAATAATTATTGGATAGAAATATAATCTTTTCTCCTGAAAAGAACACATGAATGGCAATGTTTTAAACATCAAGGAACACCAGCAGCTCAAGAAGGAAAGCTACAATTCAACAAAATACTAAATGACAAGTAATTCCCTGTGTCCCAAGCTGTCTGTTACAACTCAGTTTGTAGTGTAGGAAATTGGCTTGGTCTGGTTTTATTGTTTGGTTTGGTTGTTCAATGTTTATTTTAATGTTACATGCTCTGAAAACAGAGAATTATCCCAACGTGCATAATATTATTTCCTAAAGCTACCAAACTACATGGACTACAAATGATTTTTCTCAGGTGGTATGATGGGACTGGATATTTCTCTGCTGTACTGGTAATACTAATATAAACATCTACCTGAAATTTTTCTCTTGTTATCAGCCAATAACTGGAACTTATCAGGAACTTTCTAGTGGAAACAAAGTTAGTAAAAAACTGATGGTTTGTAGCATATCTTGTCCCAGTGTTTTGCATTCTGGAAATTTCCTGTAGCTGCTTGGTGGAACTAATGTCTTGTTTGACAGCAACTGCTGGTACTAATTGTGAATAAAAGGGTATCACTTTCTCTGAACATCTTTGTTTTAAGCAGGTTTGATGGAAATAAGAAAAATAATTAAATAAATGAAAACAAACCTGTCTTGTGCTAATTTTTGGCCAGTTCTGTTACATAGCTAGTTATTAGTTTCCAAAGATGTTCAGAGTGCGTGAAATTGCTGTTGGTTCTGTGCCATCAGAATATTCTGTCTCTTGGGTGAAAAATTTACGTTCTCAGACTCAGTTCAATTTAACCTCAACTGCCTACAAAAATCTGACCAAATAAAGAGCAAGCTGGACTGTGCATTCATGAAGTTATTATGATAATTTTGTTCCTGACTAGCTTTTAAGCCTTGTCACTTGAAAACCTAACAATGAAAGGATGTCTGATTTCCTATCACTCTCACACAAACAGATAAAATTTCACTTGACCCATTTAGGGCACGGCCTTTTCCACTTCAGATTTTGTTTTTCTTGTATTTACTGGGACATATCCTGGTACAGGTGAATAAGGCTTCGCATAGCTGGTTTCAGAAATATTATCTGCATGACAGCATTTCTTGAGATTAGGAGAAGTTTCAAGGACAAAGTCTTCATTTGTAAAAACATGTTTGAGGCTATG
>JAVSBS010008052.1:56333-83928 GCA_033124195.1 Coracias cyanogaster | reverse complement strand
CCAATAATCCATGGAAGTTGTAGTTCTCTTTAGCTGACTTAGGAAGACATTTCAAACAGTGGGTCAGTTTCCCACAGAGCCATATCCGGGATAGACAACCAAACCAGCCAATAGGCTATTCAATACCGTACAGACATCACACCCACAACGCTAGGAGCGGGTGGTCTCTGTTCATGGTCTGTACGCTTTAAATTTCTTGTTTTGTAGGTTGTCTCCTCACTGTTATTGTTACAATTGTTCTTCTCACTGTTCTTTTGCATTGTTGTATTAAATTCTCCTTATCTCAGCCCACAGGCTTTTGTATTTTCCTCCCTCTACCCTTCCTGCCTGGGGGTTGGGGGGCAGCAGGGAGCAGTCAAGTGGTGCTTAGGTCCCCACAGGGTCTAAACTACCACAGGCCTTTTTGGCACCCAATGTGGGGCTGAAGGGTTGAGATAAGGACAAAATCTGGCCAGAGCATGTTTAAACAATTCCTGTTAGACACAATTTTCTTTTAATGTATATATATATTGGTTGAATAGTGCATGTCCAGAATGCTGGCCAATTTGTTTGCATGGTGGTGCTCTATAAATGCTTATATCCTCTATATGTGCGCAGTGATAATGTTTATAATCTCTGGGAAATGGGTCAATGAAGTGCTGGGGCCCCGAGTTGGAGTTGTCCTGTGAATGTGTCACAACCTAGCAGAATGTTTTGTTTTTCTTGTTGTCTTCATGTTACAGAGGCAGAACTTGGACCCCTGTGCCTTTGTGGCTCTGCCCTCACCCACGTGGTTGTGGTTGGGGTGGTGGGTGAGGTGAGGATTATATCAACCAGGAGCCAATTATTCAGAGGAGCTTCCTGGTGGGTGTGGTTTCTGTTGGGGCTGGTTGCATTTTGCTGAGTTCTCTCAGGGGTGTCCTTCTGTGTGAAGGGCTGCTGAGGGAGTCATCTCTGTGTGTTGTGTCCAGCAGGCAATGCTGGCACTGCAGTGGCGGAGCTGGGCCCACAGGAACTTCTGGCAGGACTGTTTGAAAGAAGACTTCTGAGGGGATGTTGCTAAGTTCAGTGTTGCCCTGTGTGATCAGGCAATTGATTGCAGCATAAAATGATGATGGCTGAACCACCACAACAAAATTGGCATAGTTGGCAGCTCGGTCTGAAGGAAGATCCTATGAAACTGGATGAAATGAGACCGGGAACCCCCTCAAGGTGATCCTGCATGCTGTTGTCAAGGTTGTGAGAAAATGAAAGTGAGCCGAAAGAGACAAGGTGGGACCAGCTTGAGCAGAAAGCATTTGAGAGTAAGAAAGTGTCAGTGAGCAGAGATAAAGAGACAAAGGGATGAAAGTGATTAAAGTAGAAAAGAGCATTTGTGAGTAGAAAGACAAAATGAGCAGAAAAGGTTAAGAAATGTTTTTGTTTAAAAGAAGAATGTGAAGAACCACAATTTCAGTGTAATAAAAGACTGTGAATTCATTGTGCCTATGTGAAGAAGATATGGAAATATGATGGCTGAAAGTGCTTGTGTAAGTTGCCCAAAAGGTTCTCAGGACTCTGGCCTGAATGGTGGGGCAATGCCTGTAACTTGAGTCTGGATGATGGCAGTGCTCCAGAGCTTGGATAATGGTAGGGTAATTATTGCCTGAAAGGTTCTCTGGACTTTGGCCTGAATGGTGGGGTGATGCCCATAACTTGGGTCTGGATAATGGTAGTTCTCTGGGTCTCTGGTCTGGATGATGGTGGTTCTCCAGACTTTGAGACTAGGAGTTGGTAGGGTAATACTGCCCATAAAGTGTTCCAAATTCTTAGCCTTGGATGAGAGTAGGATGTAATTATTACCTGTAAAGTTTCCAAATCCTTGGCCTGGATGATGGTAGGGTAATTATCACCCAAAAGGTAGGGCAATTAATGGTGTGTATGAGGAATTGCCCGCCAAGTGGTTTGGATGATTGTAGTTCTCCGGACCCTGGCCTGAATGGTGGTAGGACAATTATTGCCTGTAAAGTTTTCCAAAATCCTGGGTCTGAGTGATGGTAGTTCTCTCTTGGATTTTGGTGGGGCAATTATGTCTGAAAAACTCTCCAGATGCCTGGTTTGGCGGAACATATGGTAGCCCAAAACAATCTCTGGATCTTGGGCCTGAATGCCTGGTCCAGTCCAAATCTTTGGCTTGGATGATGGTAGGGCAATTAATTATGTATGAAAATGCTTGTTTGAAGAAGATTGTTAATAATGGAATGGAATGTAAAGCACTTGAGTGAAAGAAGATTGTTAAGACTGGCAATGAAAGGTACTATAACCACAAAGGGGTTGGGGACAGTGAGTAGAACGAATCTTGGCAAAGAGATAAAGAAGACTTTGATAGTGATTGCTCTGCTGAAAGAAATAAAGTGGACTTTGATAAGGATGCTCTGCTGGACTGTAAAGAGATAAAGTGGATGAAGATGAAGAAACCTTGGTAAACCTTGGCAAAGAGAATGATGTGGATGCTCTGCTGTATGGTAAAGAGATAAAGTGGATGTTCTGCTGGAAAAGGTGACAGTGATTACCAGCCTGATGGAGAAATATGTATGCAGACAAAAGTTGTGGTCACCCTTCTACGGAACTTTTGCCCAGTGGATGGATGTTGTTAAACAGACCTCTGAGGAGAAGCCCAAAGACAGTGAATTAACTGGAGTATTTTGTTTTCAGTATGATGATGAACTAAGGGAGAGTGAAGATAGGATTTTACTTTCAGAAAGAACTAAAGAAATGTGAAGATATGATGCATGTAAGTGTGCTGCATGGAGGTTGTGATTCATCCGTAGGTCAAGGGGCCTAGTGAAGTGCTGGAGCCTGAGTTGCGGGCCCCAAGCTGGAGTTGACCTGGGAATGAGTCACAACCTGGCAGAATGTTTTGTTTTTCCTATTGGCTTCATGTTCCAGAGGCAGAACATGGTCCACTTGTGCCTCTGTGGCTCTGCCCTCTCCCAGGTGGTCATGGTTGGGGTGGTGGGCAAGGCCAGGATTTTATTAATGAGAAGCTTCTGTTTGGGCTGGTTGCATTTTGCTGAGCTCTCTTGGTGGTGTCTTTCAATGTGAAGGGCCACTGAGGGAGCCAGCTCTGTCTGTTGTGTCCAGCAGGTGATGCTGGCACCACAGTGGGCAGTGAAGGAGCTGGGCCCACAGGAACCTATGGCAGGGTTGTTTGAAAGAAGACTTCTGAGGGGATGTTGCTGAGTTCAAAGTTGGCCTGTGTGATCAGGCAACTGATGGCAGCATAAAATGATGATGGCTGAACCAGCACAATACAGTCCTAATTAAGCTGTTAAATTTAAAGGCTAAATATATTGATTTGCTCCTTGCAGGAGAGTTAGGCTGCATGTTCTCCATTAATTAGCATACACACAGTCAAAACTAATAAATATTCAGTGCCATGACTATTTTCTTTATTATGATACTGCGTCTTTGGTGCATTATTCAAAATTTGTAGTCCAGTATTTACTGGTTATCAGAGGATACCCAGCTTAAATGTTATCATCCTTCTTTGTGTTCGAAGGTGTCTTGTTTTATGACTGGATTCATCTCTCCTGCTTCTTCCTTTTTTCACTCTCTGTTTCTGTCCATCTTTGTTTCTTTCCTGCCCCTTCACCCTATTTTCTGATGCTCTGTGGGTGTTTTATTTATGTGAAATTTAACCTTAGAATCTCTGCTTTTTTCCCCAGCCTGGTTTGATATGGTGGAGATAAAACTGGAAGATTTAGGTCTGTTGTTTTAGGTGTGTGTCTGAGTTGGGTAAAGTTTTTCTTAGTTTTCTTGCTGAAAAAGTGAGTTGGGTTTTCTTTAGACTGTCTCATACCTCTTATGGTAAATGTTTGCTGCAGGGGGAAGGCTGGTGGTTTTGAGCCATTGACTAAAACCAGAGGGCAGGTATTGGTATGTTGTGGTGATGCCCCTAACCAGGAAATCTTTCTAAATAGGGTTTCTCTCAGGGCAGCTTGTTGCAGCCTGGGGAAAGGTGACAGCTGGGGAGAGTCAATCATAAGGAGGTCAGTGCCCTCTTTATCAAGGTGCCACCGTGCTGGCATGTAAATATTGTCATTTACTGCATTCAGAAGGTCTTTCAGCCTTATGTCCTGATGAGGCAAAGGACTCCGGGTAATAATTCTGTTTTTCATTAGGGACCGGAGAGGTGCTTTTCTTGTACATGTCATTGCTTGGACGTTGGAAGAGGGAGGTTGGTTATTTGCTGGCTTGGATGGCAATTTCTCATGAAGATGTGGGTTTCCAGCTTCGGCCAAGTCTTCAAAATCATTCAGATTCTCCTGGAAGTTCAAAAGTGGCTCATACATGGGCTCACATGGTGTACTTTTGCTTGATGACTTTGGAGGTCCAAGGTGGATCAGCTCTCTGCCTGCAAACTTGGAAACTACACAGAATATAGATGAGCTTCTGCTTAAATGGTATTTTCAAGAAAAATAACATGTTAATTTCAAAACTACTTCATCCCATAATAAAAAAGTCGGTACTTGTAAAGGCACAAATAAATGTAGATCTTGACATTGAATGATATTTTGCACCAGGAATTTAAAGCAAACAGTGATCTGCAGGTAAGCAATTGGCAATTTTTTGGTTGGGTGAACATCTCAGTTAACTTCTGGTTAAGTGAGCATCTTGGCGTAAAGATGCCTGGCTTAATTTTAGTCACTATTATTCATAGGATATTCTAGGGATATTTATCACATTAATTTAGCCATGCCATGTATGTGAATAGCTATGGGAGTGCAATAACTGGAGCACAAATAAGTGTAAATTCAGATCTGGAGTTTGGTTATCCGCTGCTGTGCATCTTCTATATTTTTGAGACTATGGAAAATGATGTGAGTGCAACTCCTTGAGTACAGTGAAGTTGTGACACTTGCACCATGCTTACATTCGTCCTGGGAATGTAATAATTTCCTTTTTTTTTTTTTACTCATAAATGTCTATTCTTGGAAGTGCATTAGCAGTACTAGTACCATCCCAGGGTGGCTCATGGAGGAACTAACTTGTCCAATGATACACAACAGTTATTTGTGATTAGTATCTGCAGAGTATAAGCTGGATCAGGTGCTCACCTGCTAGTTTTTTCATCTGATCAAAATTAAATCAACCACCAAACTTGGGGCTGGGAAGCAATTGCTCAAAATACTTGTAATTTTGAAACAAAGTGGAAGGATATTTCTATAGTGTTTTCAGGAATTGTGTTCCCTTTTTTTCCCAGACAAATACCCCAGTACCCTTTCAGACTAACATGCCAAGACTATATTTCAAAACAGTACCTTCTGGCAAGTTTTCTTGGTTTTCCAGTGTAATTGTGATCTCATCTTCTTGAATAGCATCTGTCACTGCCAGGGTTAGTACAGAAGGAAATTCCCTGTTGCCATAATTCCTGAGATTTTCCAGAGTGTCCATTTCAACCTTCTGGGAAATCTGAATTTCTAACTCCTTATTCAAATGTTTATCAGGATTAATATTATGTTTTTCCAATTCATTTTCCCTCTGCAAAATAATCAGACAACACTTGATTAGTATGCAACAAAAAAGCACCTTGCACTTTAAAGGAAATCACAGTATAACACATGCAATGGGAAATCTTATTTTCACACAAGCCTAAGTTGCACACATAACTTTTCATCTGAGCAGACCCCTTGCCAGAGGTCCTTCCTGAAATCAAGCTGCACATGGGCTGGCAGACCTTACGTTTTACTACACAGGCCACAGAGAGCAAGTTTTTATGAAAGATCCACTGGAGACTAGAATGCCTTCTTTGGAGAGCCCATAGCAGTTCCTTAGAAGGTTATGGCTCACAGAGTCGGCTAAGAGATGTCTAAGGGAGACCAGAGTACCACAGAGCTAATGCTGCAAAGCAAAAACATTACAGGATGCTGTGAGCCACCTCCTGATTCAGGTGGAAGATTATTATGGGACTGTTGTCTGCTCTGAGGGTAGGCAGTCAGCAAAATGCTAGAGCAGTCTTGGGAAGGTTTTGTGGTGGGATTGCAGTGGGAAGACCTCCATGGAGCTGTGGTAACAGGACTGTGCATCCTCACAAGAGCATGGGCTCCAGGACTCATTCCTGCTGCAGTGCCATCACCCTTACTCCTACATGCGTGTGGGGTGGGGGCGTGTTCTCATATGTAGGACACTTGTCTATCCCACAATCCAAGTTTTCAGACTCATCATTGTGATAGCCCCATGCACACTGAGTTTCAGGTATTAAAACCTTGTGAAAATGCAAGGGCTGTACAGTGAAATACAGTACTAAGCCCTACAGTACTAAGCCCTGTGATGACCTGCTTCTGTCAAAGACTGTCTTCTCTCAGGTCTGGCAGTCCTGAAAATGAAATTTCTGAAATGTATTGACTACCAAAATGTATTCCAGTACAATATCAAGCTTTTTTTGCATGTTCTCTGTATCATCTTTGACAGATCCACTTTGTTGCAGCTAACACCTCAAGGATTATCTGTATCAAACCAGGACATGAGTTTTGATCTTTTCAATGCCATCCTTACATAATAAAAAATTCTGGCTTCCAGAATCAGAGCAGTCATTTGTTTTACTATGGTTTATCTTTCATAGTTTTCTTCTACTCTTTGCATTGCAAAGTACTCCCCTTGTGAAAAATATGCTTTTAATCTAACATGCCATTATAGAAAGGGGGTGTAATTTGTGGAGAAAAGGTACTTTTGAAAGCTTGCATGGATTTTGTGAGTTAGCAAAAATGTTTGGAAAAATTTGAAGGGCCCCAAACCTCATACTTGTAGGGTTACTCCATTCTTCTTATATATTTGCAGCACCCAATCACAATTAAGGGAATTATTTCTCAAGTATTTATAAAAAGAAACACAATATGTTTAAGTTGACAACATATTGCTAAAACCACACTAGATCAATTGGGAATCTGAGATGTCATAAGCATTTTAGGCTATGCAATCAAATAGTCTCCCAGGATTTTACACACTGCTAGTTAAGAAAACAAATTTTCATCTTACATTTTGCAAGCTGTCACCTTATATACAGTATATCAGAAAACTTGCCATGACTGGTTTTACTGCCAGACCTCTTAAGAGCTAATTGGTTAAGCACCTGGGCAGGAAGCTTTTTGGCAGAAGTGCTATTTTGTGCAAGGACTAGCTATAAAGTTCTGGATGGCAAATTGTAATCATTAAGGCTCCCTCTTCTGCAAGAGAACACATAAAATGTAAATACATTGCTTGGAGAAATTGTGATGCATAAAAGGACAGGCTGTGTTTTAAGTTTATCCAATGACTTATGGCTCAAATTTGAACATGGAAAGGATCTTATGCTTTTTTCAGGGTCAAGCTTTCAGCAGACTTCTCTAATTACACCCAGAAAAATGAGAATCACATCTGTGTGCATCCACCAAAACTATTATTTGCATGTACAAATGTTAACTGGTGTATATAAGAAAGAGTTGCAAATAACAATGACTCCTACTGGATTTTCAAACACAAATCTCTTTTGCAGTTGTAGATTAGAAATTCTGCTGAGCGTTTGTCCCCAGGAAATTGTATGTTTCTTCAGTATTGTGTGAAAAATCAGAGTGTAGTCTGCTGCCTGGAATGAGTTGAATGCAGTGGTTTGTGAGTATGTGTTTGAATTCCAAACAATGTTTTGGGCTGATTGTGTTGGTGGAATTTTTTATTGCATGTTATTCATGAGCGTTGTCATGAGTGCAGATACTTTATCATTTGTGTTGATATTTGATATGCTTGGTTCTTTTTGGACAGAATTTTCAGAAAAGCCAGATACCAACTTTCTCTACAATTCACTGAGGGGAGGTTTTTAATTTGCTCAAAAATACTGAAGTGTTTTTTTTACCAAAAAAATTACTTCTTTATAAATATTAGCTGTCTGTAAATATCTCTTTTCATAGGTAGACAAGAACATGCAATAGCCTTCATCATCTTAGAAAAATGTAGATAAATGGCATTTTGTTTTCTGGGTACTTCATTTTACCTGTGGTTGTTGTTGCTTGTTTCAGTAATTTAGGTTTAAATTTGCACTCATTAAGATGCAACTGTTAATTTTTGTGCTTTAATTTTCTTGTCTTGTTGAGCTCAGTGAAACTATTCGCATACTTAAAGTTAAAGCAGATTTGCAAGGTCTGGAGAGCTGGAAGGAAATTATGTGATTTAAAGATGGATCATACACTGCTAGTAATAAATAGCAAATTGTTGGCACTATACAGAATAGAAAGTACATTTATCTATGCGTTTTGAAATATCCTTGGCATAATTTGTAATACAAATATCAAATACCCATGCTGTTGTAATTAGGCTCCAATAACATTATCGGAATCTCAACAGGAAGATGAAGAAAAAGTGGGAAATTTTGCCCTTGCACTCAGTTAAACACCTTTTACACTTCTTCCTCATTTTCAACACTCTGTGGCCGGGTGGTCAGAGAAGTGCATTGCAGCCTGCCAAGGAGGTGGTTGAATTTGGCCTCTTTTAGACCAAAGCAGAGAATCCTTCCCCCAGGATAATGCCTTGCCCGCTGCCTCCTCTGAGAGCCACACCAGCGCAGTGTGGCTAAGCTCCAGGGGAGTTGGGGGCTGCTCTTGGCTCTGCCTCTGCCCAAAAACGTCATGCCACCATGTGAGGCTCTGCCTTGGGATCCCAAAGTTGCATTCTTTTCTTTTCCCTATATACTTCACATACGCTTAGGGCTATGTTTTGCCATTGTGTAAGCTCGTACATAAAGTAGCTTTTGCTGATGAGCAGGCCAGAGGATACTGAAAAAATAAAAGCATAGAGTAAGAACTCCCAACTTGGTTTCTTAGCCAACCTTCCCCCCTCTTCTTGCCCAAACCCCAGCCTTTCTGGGCAATATGAATATTACTGAACATCAGAGAAACTGCCCTAAGAAGATAGCACTGATAGCTGTGATTTAAAAGAGCTCCTGGGGAGGAGTGATTGCACACGTTAATTGTGTATAAGGCTTGAATAAGAAACAACTGAGAGGTGATCGTTGTTACCTACAAGCAGTTGCAGAGCCTAACTACTAAAAAGGGAGAAATATTAATTTTCATAACACAGAAGAATGTAAGAGGGGGCAGGGAATGAAATTAAGAAACAAATGATGTAGAGTGACCACCTGGGAAAAATCCTATGAGTTTTACAAACACTCAGAATAATCTCTAAATGGTACTAGTAGCAGGTTTTGTGTTTATGAACTTAAAGGTAGCATTTACAAACCTCGTACCAACAAACAAGAGGAAACAAACTTTTAGCAACATGGAAAGATAGCATGAATTGCTCTGTTCTAATTTCATAATTTCTATGTCTTCGTAACAGATATTAGAAGGTATGTATTATCTATGATAGAATCCACTTTGCCAAATCTAGGCACCTAGCTCGTGCCTGTATTTCAGGCTCTCAGCAAAGATGTCCTCCTAAAAGCGAGTCATTTCCCTGCAAAGCCATCAAAGGGAGATTCTGTGTGTCTAAATACAAGTTTAGGAAGTCCCCACATTGAATATGTGAAGATGTGCAGGTCAGCATTGTTTTGTGGTGCAGAAGAAAGAACTGCACACCTGGGAGCTATGTGGAAAGTGACCTAGGGAAGGTGTAGAAATGGGGAGTTGTGATGTTGCACAACTGAACAGACCCCAGAGTGTGTACCCTGTTCACATGCTGGATAGACATGTCCCCACTAGGTTTAGTTCAGCAAGGGAAAGGGCAAAGTCCTGCACCTGGGAAGGAACAACCCCAGCTGGAAAGCAGTTTGGCAGGAAAGGACCTAGTTGTCCTGGTGGACGCTAAGTTGATCATGAGCAGTGTGTCCTTGCTGCAAAGGCAGGGAATGGTATCCTGGGCTGCGTTAGGACAAGTGTTTCCAGCAGGTCAAGAGAGGTGATCTTTTCCTTCTACTCAGCACTGGCAAGGCCACACCTGGGTTACTGTCTCCAGGTCTGGGTTCCTCAGTACAAGACATGGATGTACTGGAAAGAGTCCAGTGAAAAGCCACAAAGATAAGGGGCTGGAGCATCTCTCCTATGAGAAAGGCTTAGAGAGACAAGACTGTTCACCCTGGAGAAAAGAAAACTCAGGCGAACCTTGCCAATGTATGCAAATATTTGAAAAGAGGGTGCAAAGAGGCTGGAGCCAGGCTCTTTTCAGTGATGCTCAGTGACAGGACCAGAAGCAGTGGGCACAAACTGAAGCACAGGAGGTTCCCTCTGAACATCAGGAAACACTTTCTCAGGGAGGTTGTGGCGTCTGCACCGGGTGTGGCAGGAGATGACCTCCAGAGGTCCCTGCCAACCTCAACAGTCTGTAACTCTGAGAAACTCACCACTGTTTTGAGCTGGTAGCTGGCTAAGTTATTTTGGGTTTGTACTGGTTTGAGTTTAAATCTTTGACAGAAAAAATATCAATATGGAGAAAGAAAATGTCAGTCATTCCTTTCTTTGTTAAACTTTCCCTCTTTTCCTCCTTGCTCTAACAAAACCTCCAGCCTGTGTGGGAAACACATATACTAGGACTTCAAAACAATAATTTGTAGTATTATTACTTTAAAATCAGAGCCATTTTGTGGGTCTGTGCTTGAATTCAGCTCAACTCTTGTGCCTTAAGAGGGCATTTTGGATGCCAGGAGTGGCAGGAAGCAATGCAGTCCCTTAATCAGCTTGTAACTAACTTTATATAACTAACTTCCCTCTTCCACCCAGGTAGGATGTTGAAAGAGGTCATAGTGGACATGAAATGCTACCACTTGCCTGGAAGGCTAGGTCTCTAGGCGCTGTAAATCAGCTTGAAATCCAGAGATTCAAGAAAGCTGGTCAATAGCCTTCACAATACTGCTCTTTTTGAGTGACTTATGATTCAGCAGATCCAATTTAAATTTATAATATGAAAAAAATCACATATGTGAAGGAAAGCCTCCTCCCCCTAAGCATGCACACAGACACACTCCCCAACTCATATTTTTGAGTTATGGCTCTGCCTGCAAACACTGCACAGGCTGTTGTGACCTTGGGGCTGTGTGCTGGGATGGAGATCTGGATCTGCTCAAGCTCATCTGAATAATTTCTAGAGGAGTCAACTGGACCTTCTCAAAATACAGCTTCTCCAGGGCGAAGGCTTTGAATTGGAGGCTAATCGCTGATGTGTGTTGTTTTGTAGCTGAAACTTTTCCCATTGCACTTGTGTGTTAGAAGCTGGAATTTGGCTTCCTGTCTGCCTAGTTTCTGCCTGAAGCAAAACTTTTATGACTGAGCTGTGAACCCTTTAGTGGAGACGGTTGTAAAAGGAAAAAAAAAAAAAAAAGCAAAACCATACAGCCTTTTAACTAATTGTGGCCTTACCAGCAATTACCATAATTTTCTGAATTTATTTTTCAGTTTTTTGTCTCTGATCTCACTCCATATCCCTGAATGAGTCTGAGCTGGAGTGTGGGTGTAACAGTGGTAAAAATACAAAAAAGGTGCTAGGGAAAGATTTTACAACTTTCATGGCTTCCCACTCACCTCCCCAGACTTTGGATCAGGCCCCCATGGACCAGTCAGATAGGGAAGGGATGGTGAGGTCACTGAGATGCTAATGCTCCTTTTCCCAATGGAAAAGTAATCTTTTATGTAAAGCAAAATAATTCTCAATCCCATTACAACCAGCAGCCAATTTTTAAAATTCATTAGTCATAAAAAAAGAGTATATTTATCTCTGGGAAAAAAAAACCCTATTAAAATAATCACCTCTGAGAATGCCAGAATTTAGGTTTCCTGAAACTGCACCCAGATCTGCAATTTCATCACTATTTTTGGTGTGTTTTGTCTCCATTCCATGGACAACAACCTTTTTCACATATGCTGTGTGGCAATGATACTTGTAAGGAACCATGGAGCACTTTATGTCTGTCATGCTCATGGTATCTTACCTGGGCTCTTTTGTGGTTTTTCTGGTACCTGAGCAGTTTCTTCAGCAATAAGCAATAAGAAGCCATGGCAGGAGAGGGTCTGTTATTTATTAAAATGTTGGTAACTTCTGAAAGGCTGAAGTCCATCATTTCTGTCATGTAGTTTAAAACAACAGGATTCAATCCACTGGGGCAAAGTCTGAAATATTAGGAAAAAGTATTTAAATTCGAATGATGCTTCCAGGTACAATGTCAGAATTTACAGTAAGTGGACAATACCCTTCTTGTGATGTAGCTGGAGAAGGCTAAATTGATTATACAGACAAATTATGATACACAGTTGTGCAAAAATCCTCTGTCTACACTGACTTTACTGCTGTGCTGCGGCTCTGTTAGTGCATTACTAGCTAGCCTATTGTTGATATAATTGACTACTCTGAAAGGACACCCATCAGGATTAAGTTTGAATAATTAAAAGATGGAAACCAGCATTTTCTCATTTTAATCAAGTGTGTATATTTTGGTTCTCAGTACAGCAGTCTCAACTGGATTAGCAGAGAGATAGTGTGTGCGCATGTGCGTAAGGAGACAGGAAGAGCCCCAAAGGCAGGAAAATCTCAAAGCACAAAAAAAAGAACTTCAGGATGTATGGGAGGATTTTAATTTTTATATAAATTGGATTGTGAAATAAAACTGGTTGTTATAATGATAATAATTGTACTCACAGGCTTCTGTTAATAGTAAAGTCTAGTAAAGGCATTTTAGAAATACAACAGCCTTGGATTCTGAGACTCCCAAGACAATTTTTTAAACTTGTCAGAGCAGTATGAATGGTCATAGACACATCTGAGGGGAGGGAAGGAGAGCAAAGGTAGGAAGGGTGGACAATTCTCAGATAAATGAACAAATAGCACATATATTTCTAGTAGCCCTGGCTGTGACTGACAGTGGACTCCCTGGATTGTGGTACGAAAACCTCCCATGTGTCCTGTAGGCACCAATGCAGATTATATAGACCAAATTACTCTCTTTTTCAGTTTGTGTAAACTATTGACTTTTACAGAATTATCTGGACACAAAATATTTGACCCATGATTAGCTGTTTTGAGCTGTGAGGAAGATGTAAAATGTCCGTCATTGAAATTAGATATTTAAAGACATGCAGTGTATATTTTGCAGCCTCCCAATACGAAAGATCAGTAACATCTCAAAAGTTGGCAATGTTTGTGTGAAGTGTCATATTACACATACCTATTTCAAACTGTTATAGTCATTTTAAATATAAAGTGGCCTGCTAAGAAAAAATGGAGACTAGTTAAGGCCATTTACAAAGATGGATAAGAATAAAAATTATTAGAATAACAAGAACTTCAGTGTAATATAAAAATGTCATTCCCTCAGGTGGACATGCAAGACATGGTTTTGCAGGAAAGGATTGGAGACACACTGTCTAGAAAAAAGTGGCTCCAGTGAGGCAAGTTGAGAACAAAGTTATTGATACAATGGATATAAGCAGTTCTATAAGGATGTTTCCTGTTATCTAAAACTTATCCATGGTTAGAAAAGCAGCTGTGGTGTTTTCTGACAAAGTTCTGCTATTTGCAACAGCCCTGAGCAAATAACAAAAACCTTCTAAAACAAACAAATGAAAGAAGAGAGATACAAAAAATGTTACCTGTTCTCATAGGTAGCAGCATTCAGTATTTTCCTGGTGAAGCCTTCGTTCAACCATTTGTCTTTTATTGCTTCTTTGACTCCAGGTCTCTTAGCAGGGTCAGGCTCAAGTAAGGACTGCACAAAGTGTACAGCTCCTGTGCAGTATTTAGATTAAATGGCTTGTTTACTAGTAATATCTGATTATTTGGGTAGTGCAAATTTTTCCTTTTTCATAAATGTGGCGCTTGCCCTGCTTCTCCACTTTGTAAGAACCTCAGCTGCAAACCAGTCTCTAGGGCTACCTCTGGACTGCTGAATAAAACAGCCCTAGCTCTCCTCTGAGGCTCCTGTGGTCCTGTGTGATGACCCTGTTTCCTCAAGGACACCTGAGCATGGTGGGCAGCATGGGCCAAATAACGCGGAGAGGCATTCTGTGAACCTGTGGAGGATGCTGTAGATACTGCAGCAGAACTTCACTTCCTAATTTGCTTGATTTGCCCCAGTGAACGCAGCCCATGGCATCAACATCAATCTCAGCATTGACCTCACTCAGCCGACCTCACTCAGCAAGGGGCACTTCTGTGCCATCTGACCAGCCAGGAGTTACATTCCTCACACAAGCAAGCTAATAGCACTGATAAAACTCTCTGTGTTGATGGAGGGAAATGGACCTGTGTGCTCAGATGATGGTGTTGTGCTTTGGCTTCCTGGAGTTGGGACAGAGAAAGCTTAAACATTCCCGTACATCTATCACTCAGCTCCAGCACTGCATAAAGTCCTTCTCTCTTCTTTTTTCTTCTTGGGAAAACTCTACTGAATTCTTCCATATTCCTTGGGGATGTTTTGAAATGAGCAAAATGCCAAGTGAGTGTTAAACTGGGAACATACTGCTCCTTTCACTTGTAATCTCCTTCAGAACTTAGATCTGAAGTATGCAAAGCTTGTTTACTACTGCTCTCTCACTAAATCCCCAATGGGTAAGGGAACAATGGAGTTACCCATGATCTTCCACTAACTGTGTGGGCTTTATAGAAAAGCAGAGATAATGCATTTATTAGTAGAAGCTATAACAATAGCATAAATAAGAAAAATTAAAAATATAATAATTGCAGCTATGGAGGGCTTGTAGAAAAATGGAGCTGCTATCTGGCAACCGATCTCCAAAGAAAGATAAATGAGATACTAATGTACAAACATTCTGGACAGCTATGGTAGATATCCTCATACCATTTACTGAGGGATAAAAAGAAATTGAATCATCACATTATCTTAATATTGTCACTCCAGACTAGATCCAGCTAGCTTAGTCTGGAACTGTCTGCTGCTTCCCAGCGCTTGGCTGTAGGCAGCTGCCGAAGCTGATCTTGGTTCCTAGCCTCATTCTTGCCTAATGTCAGAGCAAAGCTGCTGAAAATGATGGGGAGATCTGAACTCATTCTGGTAGATAGCCGGGCAAAACATGGCTCATTCTGCTCTGCTCTTCACTGACTTAGTCAGCAAAGCTGCGTGGTAACAGCTGTGAGAAGGGTCCAAAACCTGTGATGATCAGCAGAGAAAATGCTAGTCCAGGTGGAGAGAAAATAGGGACTAAAGTCAGAGCTGTATAGGAATCATTGTAAAGTAGCAGAATTTTGAGCTTTGAGGAAGTAAATTTTGTACTGCTAATCCAGAGTGTATATTCACTAACATGATTTCTTGGTTTAGAAGCATAGGCTGTAATTCAGGCTAGAGCTTTTGAGAAGTACCTTTCCCAGTTGTCCTAAAAGACTCCATAGACTGTAGCTCATTGAAGATGGTTAGCAAAATTCACTGAAAAATGTTGTATTTCAATTCTTTCTCATGAAAAATATGGACAGACTCTTCACAAAAATAGCCCTTCCATTTCTTTAATTATCTCAGTGTTGTGGTTTCTGTCTGTAGCCAAAAGATAAGCTCTTGAGGAAAAATTGTCTAACATTTTGATAACTGATTTTTTTGAAAAACAGGAAAGAATGCCTGGCTATGACACACAGCATGGGACATACTAAACATGACAGTGTTCTCATATGCTGCACAGCTGCTCCACTTATGTAAAAACAATTTATATTTTATTCTCCATATAAATAAGAACCAAGAATAGTGGTCTTTTGAAGAGACAAAAATGTTATTTTTGTACTAGCCTGAGATAAAGATATCTTGCCTAAGGCATAAAAAAGTTATTTCTAAGTGCAAACAAAGCAACAGGAAAAGGTGTCCCTTATTTGCCAGAAGATTGCATTATTGCTAAGTTCACTTTATTACATGGGCTAGACCTTTTATACATCAGTATTGTTTATAAAAATTGGAGAGCTTTACCAGGGGAGATATCTGATGGAATCGGGCTGATTTCTCCAATTAACATCTTTTGATGTAGTTGCTTGATATTAAAAGGTTCCACCGTGAAGGGTAATGTGCCGGTTAGCATAGCAAACAGGCTTACACCTCTGTCAAAGAAAAAGACAAACACCAGAGCTCCATATAATGCTAATAAATATTTGTTACAAAATCCCACAAAACTATGAGTCAGGTTTCAGAGATTTGCTTTCAGTATCAAGACTGAGGTTACAAATTACCTCTAAGCAGCACTTTTTACTGAATACACATCTTGCACCTTTTTTCTTTGTGTAAATGCCATTTTATCTAAAAAAGAATGTTGTGGGAAATGTGTATAAAATAGACTGTACAGTGAGTGACTGGAAAGCCTGTAGTGTTGAAAGTGGAAACCTGCTGTTTATTTTTAAAATAAGCTCATTGGAGTGTCAGTGTAGTGTACCCAGCCCACCAGAATAAAGCATTTTGGTTTGGAGGCTGAGTGACAACACAGAGCTGGGACTGATGTGATAGATCTTGTTCCAAATAGTAATTCAGTTATTCTTGCTTTGCTCAGATTGCTAAATTAGGTGTGACTTATGCCTAGGAGGCATTCATTTGGTAACAGCTTGCTGTTGGCTAAAGACTTAAAACTTTAACTCTTGCGAAAGACTAACAGTGTGCTAGCAGTGATCAGCAAACTTTGTGAAGGTTTGCCATTGAGTTTGGAGAAGTACCAATGTTTGGAACACTTGCTTAGCTGTCCCAAGTTTGCGAACAGGGAGGTTTCCTTGAACACTCTCCATGGTACTTCCTTGCTCCAGCTGAGCTGTGCCGCCACAACAGCACTTCTCTTCACCATCCTTTGACGTTTCTCTGTTGAACTCGGTCCAAACAGTAATTTTAGGAATTTAGGCAAATTCAGTTTAATTGGTCTGGTTTGTACATTAGTGCAGATGATGGCAATGTTATCTGTGAAACAGATCTGCTCTTGGTGTGCACAACTGCAAACCACTTTTTAATGTTTTCAGACAGCTGAAAAACGATGAGATGATGGCACCATTGAAAAACCATGAGAATATGATGGCAACTTTTGCTAATTGTTGAATTGGATTGCATTTGAACCAGTGATCTATGCATAAATGCTTTTTATTACTCTTGACTAGGACTTATCTTGCCTGACTTCAACTAGCTAAACCCCAGGTATCAGTAGTTATTGATGGAAAGAGATGGGCCATTCCAAGAGAGACTCATCACAGTTACATTATACCGCTATTTTGGCCTACAGTTAAGTATCTCAGGAGGTGAGCTATCTCCCTGCACTGATAATAATGGGACACTGACTGCCTGGTATAGCCCAGATGCCTGGTTGTTAGATGGCTACATTAAGGTGAGATTCTCACTTTACCAAAATTTCAGATAAATCTAGTTCTTGAATGTAATGCTTTCCAAAACTTCCCTGATGAATCCTTTGAGTAAAAATGTACAGAGATACAAAGGAAACATACTGCAATGATATGACATTGAGCTGACTGAAGTAGCAAGGATTATCATTCTATAATACATAATAGCATATGGATTAAATGTAGCTGGATTTGAAGCAAGAGGAGGGTCCCTGAATATTCTCTGATAAGTGGTGAAATATGCAGTGCAAATGGATCTGTCATTACAACATTAAATACATTTTTCTTTTCAACACTGCAAACACTACCATGCACTCTAAATTGCTGGTGATGATATATGTGTTTGGTGCTTTAAACTGGCCATAATTCTTTTCATCAGCCTGCTGGACAGGGAAATTTCCAAGGTATAGGAATTTGGGGAACGGATGGAACTGCCATCCTAAAATCTCTTTTAATATCTTATGCACAAATTGTAGCTAGTTAACAGCAATGCATTTAGTGTTAATTGTAGCAGGAATCTGATGGTATGTTAAACTTGAAAATTTATTAACTATAACAAACTTCTTTGTCCCACTGAACTACCTGGATTTGTTTGAATACAGCAGCTATTCCCTCAATTCAGCTGATGCATAAAATCTAATCACTTTCCTGTCCTGCAAAGAATCATTAAACTCCTGTGCACAAAAGCCATTATTAGGCAAAATAGGCACTGCTGTTTTCTGTCGCCTCATAGGAGCTTTAGCTGTATTGCAGTTGAATCCAAATGGTTTTCTGAATATGTTTTTGACTGAATGTGGCTTTCTAATTCCTGTGGTAATGACTCCTTGTCAGTCCTGCTGCATAAAGTAAGGCTGAAATCTTTTGCTTTCAGAATCCAGTTATCTGTAATCCTTTACTTATTTTCTAACAATAGAAGTAACTAGTATTTCTAATTAACACTTTAGTCTACCAGAATTCACTTTTCCACTGTGATCGTGTGAAGAACTCGGATTTAAATTGTAAATACGTTTTATGCCTAAGATGCAGAATATGTCTGTATTAAACACCAAGGGCAATATATAAGTTGTACGTAGCTCTTGACCTGTTATGTGATGTTATTAACAGAGTGAGCTAAGTAAATGGTTCTAAGGTCACTGCTTTGGTTTCATTCAGACATCTGAAATGTGAAATAAGCATTATCCTATTTAAGTGCTGACAGCATCCCCTAGACCTGATTCATCTGTGTTATGTCTACATTAAGTTCAGAGTAGTGCTCTTGAAATCCAGACTTATACTGAAGTAATTTGGTAGAATTTGGCCCTTCATCCTTAACATAGTGTACCATTCATAGCCTGTAAATTTAGAGGAAGATGAGTTATAAGAATCATAGTTAGGTCAAAACCCTAATAAATAGTATGTCTGCCAGAAGCAGGTCTTGAGAAGAATAACGTACATTATATATATGTATGTATATAAAACTTCTTTCTCTTTTGAGCATATGGAGACCCGTAGCCAGATCCATGAAGATCAAAGGAGGAGAAAAATCAACTTCCTATACTGTCATTTTCCCAGCTCCACCTAGAAGTACTATCAAAAAAGTGAAAAAACCACAACTTGGCTGCTAGGACTGCAAACTGCAAATGCATTTGAAATCTCTGAGATAATTTTTGTGAAAAATTACTGTTCTGATATCATCTTCTTCATTCTTCTTTATTATAAAACATATAATCTGTAGATGCAATGAGCAAGGAGATCAGAGTCTGTTCAGGTTTGTGCCACCTATGAAGTATGTAACTTCACCTTTTTATCATAATCTAGTATAAAGGGTCTAGCTAAGGTACAGATGAAGATCTCATAGTTCTGATATAGCCACATCTTTGGTCTGTGTGTCCCTAAGACTCAATTTTCCTGTTGAGACTTCTTATTTTGGCAAAATAGGCCTTAGACAGGAAATGCCCATTTGTGAGCCCAGGGTTTCCAGAACTACTGATTTTGACAGAATTTACTCAGATATCAGCTGAACCTCTGTGCCAGAAGAACAGGAGTGTAAGAGGCTCATCTGAGGGGTTTGGTATGTGCAAGCTCTTTCTCTGTCTTTTCAGAACAGGCTCCTAGATCCAGATACACTACCTTTGGCTGACTTCCCTTGTCACAGGGTTTCTCCAGAAGAGCACATGTATTGCTCTTGGTTTTGTTGTTTGTTTGTTTGTTTTTCCCTCTAGTGTTTTGTAATTAATACACATTTCATAATACTTTGTTCACACCCATAACATTTTTTTTTCTGGCAACCCTTCTCTGATATATCTCTACTTTTGCCATTGATGCCCCAAAGCTGAGTACCACTAGTTCATTTATATCAGAGTCTTGTCTAAACCATTCAGTGCTGAGAGTGTCTTGATAATTATATTTTTAGATCTACTTACATGGACCAGACATCCACCTTTGGACCGTATTTCCTATTAGCAAGTAGTTCTGGGGCAGCATAAGCTGGGCTTCCACACTGGGTATGTAAGAGCTCCTGGGAAAGACCCTCGAACTTTGCAGTATTGCTCAGTCCAAAATCTGACAGTCACAAAAACAAAGGCAAGGAGGTTTTAGTCTCTTCTCAAAATACTTTACCAATTGGCTGAATATGGGAGAAAGCTGAAAAGAGCAGCTAGCTGCAGCATCTGTTGATGTCTCAGCTGTGGCTGCCAATATGGGTTCAGATAAACAGGCCATGAGTTAGGAGAGGAGTAACAGTGAATTTACCCAGCTATGGGGCTGGTTTGGTTGATTTTGGTTTGGCTATTTTAGCTGGCCTCAGTTGACTGTATGCTAGTAGAAGAGCTTAGCTACGCAGTTGCATTAACATGGCTTAATGAGCGACAGGACTCGGCTCAGCCTGTTGTAAATGTGGGGTAAAACGTGCTAACTTAAGCCTTTTTCTCTGTATATGTGCACGTGTGCAAGGGGGAAGGGAAGAGAAAGGTGTGATTGTAAAGAACTGGCTGGCTATAAAACAGGGGTGAAGAGTTGGTGCCTTTTTTCTCAGAGGTGTTAAGCTTTTAAAAGTTTGGGAAACACTGGGTTAAACATGTGGTGTGTCTAAGAGTGAGCTTCCCTTGCGGGGTTTTTTCTGTGTGGTTTCCATAGAATAAAATTAATGTTTCTCTGAGCTGTGTTAACTGCTTGGTGCAAATTCCTTCATTTTTATAAATGTTTTCTTCACAATCCTAGCAAGATTTCTGTTAGTGACCAAACCAGTCTTTTTTTTTTACCACATTCCAAATTATGATGTTTCTAGTTGAAGCAATGACTCTACAGAAGCTAATATGTCCATACCTGCATTTCACCCTAGAAGATTTATTTCTTTGTCTACAAGTCACTTCTGCTAGGAACAGCTTTCTACACTTAAAAGCTGTAATTGTTTCTTGCTTCTCAAGCAATACACAAAAGAAAACAATAAGCAAAATTGTTTTCCTTCTTCTCTTAAAAATATGCTCTAGTTAAAACTCAAATAAACAAGCTGTTAAGTTATGCTTCATAACTTTTATTTATTCTAAAAGCTCAAATATGTTTATTGAAAAATCACAAATCAAAATGTGCTGTTTAAATAGTAGCTGAACTGTCACTGAAAGCCACACAAAATAAAAAACTGAAAAGAAGTTTCAAAGGTAATGTGCACCTACCAACAATTTTGATGTTGTTGTTCTCATCAAGAAGAAAATTTTCAATTTTTAGGTCCCTGAAATGAAGACAGAAAGCAAACTTTAAGATGCCTGATGTCCCAGCTAACCATGTGCAGATAGGTTTTAGCAAAATCAGTTGAAATAATAACAATAGTTCTGCACAGCTCTGCCTACGATTTTAACGAGATCCTTTTTCCTTCCTGAAGTTTTCAGCTGGGAAAATGGAAACTTCCTGTATTTCAGGGAATATATTATGAACTTATATTTTAAATAGGCCACTTATTTCAGGTCTCATCCGTTCTACCGATGTACTTTTTAAAAAAAATGCAGAGCATATATTTATTCTTTTGAGTGAAAGAGAAAGTTACATATACTTGGACGGGAGGGTTTTTTCATCTTTGTTTGAAGTACTGAGCACTACTGAGTGTTTCTGCTTTCTTTGTGAATAAATCATGCCTGAGAGATATGAAGGATGAGAAGGGAACTGGAAAATGTGATCTGCCTTGCTTGTGAAAGAAGGGGAGGTGTACCAAAGCTGGGTTGGAGACAGATACCCTGAGAGTGGAAACGTCTCGACAGTTCATGTAAACAAGGGCAACCGTTGTCAGGTGCCCCTGCAGAAGGATGTAATTCAGAGCTGCAGGAAGAATGCTATTAGCTGGCTCAGGTGCTTACTTGCTTATTGTGGGAACATTTATATCCTTACAAATTCAAACCAAAAGCCAGAACATTGCTTTTCTGAGGGCATCAGCTGCAGTGGCAACTGAAATCTTTCACAGTACGGACAAATCCTCAGCCAGCATAATTTCGGTGTTGGGCACTGGTCCAGGAGCCTGCAATGCTTTGCTGACTCCCATCACGGCCTCCTGTGTGCTGCTGGGGGCTTCTGTCAGCTCTGTGGGGAGCATGGGGTGACAGAGCAAGTTACAAAAGCAGCTCTGGGTATGCAGATTTCCCTCCCACCCTCTCTGAAGTCATGAAGTCCTTTTGTCAGCCCAAAGATCTCAGAGAGTGCAGGAGGACAAACCAGAAGGAGGGATGGGAACGAGGACAGGAGCAAGGAGCAAGGACCAGGAGGACTGGTGCTGCATGAACAGCACTGTGCTGCTGCAGATGTCGAGTTGTACCAAGTGGTCCTGATGGGTGGTTTTATGGGAGCATCCTTTTATCTCTGCGGTTCTGGATGGGACAGCATTGTATTTGAAAGCCTCTGCTGCCCCAGGCTGAGAATGGGATGGAGATGATTTTAATGATAACTTTTTAATCAGTTTTAATTTGAATAGCATGTTTTCTGGAGTGGCAAATAAGCCAATACCCAAAAGCTGAGAGGTAGATCTAAGATGACTTTGCTCATAGCCTATCCCCATGACATAACCCTGTGCACTAAAACTATGTGGTTTAAAACTAGTGGTGTTTCAGGCCACTGCAAATCTGACATTTGTATTGGATTTATCACCCTACAGTGCACTTTGATGACTTTTACTACACTACAATTAAATAATGTTACATTGGATTGCCACAACTACTGTTCTATAGGCTGAGCTGAGTGCTCACACGATTTATAAAAATGTATACTTTCTTTCCTGAAAAACCTGATAATGGTCACTACTAAAGTTTACGTAGCATCAGAAGTTGTCTTGCATCAAAGATCCATCTTCTTCTTTTTTTCCAAAGGAAAACTTTCCCAGAAATATTGTAAGTTTAAGCAACATAATGATTTTTTTTTCATTCCCATAGGGACTTCAGAGATGGTGCCTGGAGGGCAGCTTGTGTTCCTTCTCCAGGTCTTTGGTCTAGTTGTGGTTCAAAAGGATATATGACATTTTTATACGGGAGAAGGGAAAATATCCAGGAAAAATATGAAGGAAAAATGAGGAAGTGTACATACAAGCAAGTTACTGACACTTAGCAAGTGCCAGCTATAGGAGTTGGTAGCTGCCTGTGTGCATGCCCTAGCCCAGTCCAATTGCCAGGTAGTGTGATTTAGCTTATATGTCTGTATTTGAGGTTTTTAAGCTCAGATGTATTACCTCAGCACTTGGCCATGCCTAGATCAGGCACAGGGATAGTTAGCAGAGCTCAGCTGATTGTTAGCTTGTGAAGCTGTTGAACCTGATCTTGTGCCGGAGCCTTCTTATACCTGGCACAGTAAAATGCTTTGTGCTGTGAGAATAGGAAAGTGAGTCAATGTTCCATCTTATGGATCATTTTGGCAACTGTGGCATCAAAATTAACTGATCTTGCATGGATAAGAAAGGTACTACCTTTACGGTGAAATGTAGACTTAACCTTAATTTAAGCCATAAGGATTTGTTGGATGAGTGCTGATTCTGGTGTTGAATAGGAAAAGTAAATCTCAAGAAATCTGTCAAAACATAGTACAGGATTTCTGATGAATGATACCAATTTGGACTCTAAAAATAGTTACAAAACTGGCCAGTTTTCATCAAGTATATGATTAAGACAATAGAAAATACTGTTTTTCCAAGATATATCCCAGCGTTAAAAATCAGGAATGTCTGTAAGAAACTTTTGAGCAAAAGTAAATTAAATTAGCAAATTCCTAAGCTCATCACTTAGGAGTGAGACCTTGCAATCACCAAGCACCTCCATTCTAGTAAAATAAAGGGGGTTGGGGCATAGACCAAAGATAATTAGCACACAATTATCCATCTCTTGAGCCATGGTAGCTGGTGTGATTTAACCAGCACTCTCCCTGTGGAGCAGCAGCTGTTCCCAGTGGGCAACTTGGGACCTTTCCTTTCCTTGAGTTAAAGCAACGCAGAGTTGAGCTTTGCTCAGTGCCTAGATGAGAAAATCAGATTGACTTTGTGAGGTAACTTTCCTATTTCTGTGCTCATCTTTCTGGAAATATTGATGCCTTCTTTTCAGAAGAGGATACACCCACAATTATCCTTGTTGATTTAAACTTTGCAGTGAGTTGCTATAAATCACAGCAGCTGGAGCTGAGCAGGGAAGCCCTTCCAGATCCTTCCCAGTCTGCTTCAGGTATGAGGTTAAGGCCACAGCTTTGAATCTCAAAGCTAGCAGCAGATCACAAGTTGAGGTATTGCTGACTGAAACTACACTCACAACCTTAGAAGAGCAACTGTGCTCCTGCTGGACCACGCAACTTCGTAAACCTTATGACAAGGCATGTGAGAGCCAGGGATGAATTTTCATTTGGTTAGGGGGATTTGATAGTAAAGCCAGTCTCTGGAGGAGCTCACACCACTTCATACCTGGCTACTCTCAGGTTGCACAGAAAAATTCTCTCTGCAAAGCTTTCCCAGCAAAACGTTACCGATAGAAGATAAAAGTAGAGGAAGAAGCCAGGCTAATTCCCTGCTTACCAGGAAGACTTGCTTCAAAACAAAAAGAAGGGAAGGGAGCTTGAGAAATTCTTAAGGAATGTTGTAATGGGAAGAATGTAAATGTTATGATCATGAGCACTGAACAAATTCTGTTAAATAGATTAGTTAGGGAACCAGCAAGTTAGGGATGTCAGCCTGGACTAAATGGGTGAAGCCTCTTGGGTTTATTTTCTGATGGTTATTTTCATTTGTTTAAATTCTCTAGGTCAGACACTGACTATTTCTTTCTTGTCTATTCCTTACTAATTAATAAGTCCAATATAATTAAGTGTTGGGTTGCAAGCATTTCAGGTCACAAAGTACTTGTAAATGCTGAGCTATCACAATCGCAGCTTATTTGTTTCATGGTTGCTGTAACAATACAGTCAACGGAATTACTTGTTAGGTTCTGGGGGTTTTCTTGATGAGTGCATTTACTATTTAAAATTAAGGATCTGACTGACCATGAATTATTAAGTAAAACAGAAAAAAGATGGGAAAAACTGCTTCTTGCCTATTCTCCCACCTAAAATGGAAGTCCTTATTCTGCTGCTCTTGGCGTATGCACTGAGATCCCCGGTGGGGGGGAAGAAGATCAGCTCTCCTTGCATGGGCTGCTCAGGTTCCTCTAGCAGAGGCTGTAGTTGTGATCTGTTCCTGTAATACGAAAGCTAGTGTGGAAGGTCAGTGACCTGCCCTAGAGGTGGAGCTTCAAGACCATGTCCCCTGCGCAAGCAGTGAGCTGTGATTCCTCAATCTTCTGTCCTGAGTAATATTTGGTTATTTCAATCTGTTGTGGCTAACCGAATGAAACCAATATTTATATGCGTGGCCACAATGAAATATTTGAATTAGATACACATTTGTCACCAGCTAATTCTAAGATAATTGTGGCAAAGTCTTGACTTGTTGCGCTCATCAGCTCTTATCCCTGGACTTTATTACTTTATTCCCCAAGGAGGGCGTAACAGCTTATCTTCTATCACCACTGAGAATAAATGCTTTGTTAAGATGGGCTGAGAGAACATATCTTCTTGGAAATCCCTGGTTTTGTGAGGGAAAATTAAAGAAATGCTCTTGGTGAAGAGCACTCTACATTCTTCCACACTTTCTTTTCTTACTGTTGTTTGGAAGGAGGGAAACATCTTACCTGTGAACAATCCCCTGGCAATGCAGGTGCTCTACTGCAGACAGAATTTGTCTGGTGTATCTCCTTACTTCCCTTTCTGTCAGTCTCTTTTTGTCACAAATTCTGTCCAGGAGGTCCCCGCCAAGGCACAGCTCCATCACCATGTAATAGGAGTTGTCAGTCTCCAAGGTCTCATATAGCCGAACAACATTGGGATGCTTTATCATCTGGTGAATCCGTGGCTCACGCTTCATGTGTTTTAAAACGTAGGAATCCTGCTTGGCTTTTCTCTTGTCAATGACTTTTATGGCTACCTAAATTGCAGGATATATGCAAATTGTCAACAAGCTTTGCAAGCCAGTTTAATTTTCAAGAGGATAGGGAGTAATCTGACATGTGGGAGAAGCTGTTTTTGACGTGGCATTAATAATCAATATCACAGAGGGAGAGATTCGTGATGGAAGAATACTCTTTTTATTTCTCTTGAAGGCCAAAGCAGGAAGGCTCTGTCATATCTATTCCTCTGGTTGTGTTAATAAATACATATATATGAAATTATCTCAAATGCAAAAATCCCTACATGCTTGACTGGTAACTGCATCTGTACTGTACCATATCTTTCTTCCAACATGCTCCCTTCTGACTTGGTCTAAAAGCCACTGGCTATAATGGGCTGGGATTAGACTCTTTGCAGTTAGGGGAGCTAGTCAGCCAGTGAAACTACTGAAGCTACAAGAAAAGGAAAGATAAAAAAGTCACTTGATAGTAATCCACTTTTCCACCACTACATCCAGTGGTACATTATTTGAGCGTGACGGAGCTAGACATAACAGATGTTATCTGCGTTCCACCAGTATAAATGATTGCTATTGGAGTGGCTAGGTTTTCAATAAGTGTTGTCCATAGCTCTAAAGGTCAGATACACTCACTATTTACTCAGGATTATCAGGGAAAGCAGATTTGAAACTGTCCTGATGCCATCATCCTGTTCTCTTTCAGCAGGAGGATGTCTTTGTAGTCTCCATTGTTTTATAACTGAGAAAACGGTTGCACTCAATACATATTCACACATGTGGCTGATTATACATGAGCAGTAAACTCAATTTATGAGGTTAATTTATGAGGATAAGGTTCAGAGGATAATTCACTGAGTAGATTGTGGTTTATGGATTAAATGGTTTGAAATGTTCTGACGATAAGTTAGTGTGAGGTTACTCGCTATTCCTAGAGCATGGTATCCTCTCATTAGGAGCTTACCTTCTCCCCCGTGGGGATGTGCAGCCCCTCCATCACCTTGGCAAAGGAGCCCTTGTTGATCATTTTGCCTACTAGGTAGTTTCCAACTTGTTTGGTATGAGGGAAAGTCTTCACGGTCTCTTGGGGCATCTTGTTAAAACAAGCAGGTATTTTTATATCCTTTATGGTTTTCTCCCATTCTGGTAATATCCTGTTCAAGTTGCCAGTATCTGTCATTTTGTCATCCAAGCCTGCTTTCATTGCTATGGGCGTCCCTGGAGAGTCAGATTTGTATTGCTACTTTCCAGATGTAGCTTCTGATTCACAGCAGATCCAGGCATTAAGTATATACATCTTGTGGTGCAAGTGCCATCCTGCTGATCACAGAGCAACTAATCCTCTCCCCCTGAGACACTGTGTTTGTCACTGATCTCTAGCCTGAGCACACAGATCTGCTCAAGCAGAACCAAGTGGTAGATTATTAACCTAACCTGATACGTGATGTCAGTTAATGCCCCAGAGCTGCTGCGTCAAATGACACATAATCCCAGCATTAGCCCAGAATGTACGGCTATCTTCCTCCTACAATGGTTCCCTAAACACGTGCTCAGTGCAAGTAGTGCCAGGCTAAATGGAGTAAAGGTTTTCCTGGCATGCATTTTGCTGGTGTGCAAGGGCACAAGTTTATTCTAAAATCACTGTGGTAGCATGAATACAAAGCTGAGTTCTGTGCAAGCATTTACGCATTTGTTGTGTATGCACTTGTCACACATTTAAGTCCCAGGGACACAGCCTGACTGAAGGTCTCACAGAGGTATCTTGCATTTGCTGGGACTTGATTCCTGGTCTGTAAAATGGAGCAGTGGGGACAGAGAGGGTGTGTAAGCATTTTCCTCCTGAAGGGAAGGGAAGGGAAGGGAAGGGAAAGGAAAGGAAAGGAAAGGAAAGGAAAGGAA